>QBDW01004926.1:0-281324 GCA_003261595.1 Maconellicoccus hirsutus
ATTTTCGTTTGTAAGGTTGATAGCCCGATGATGGCGTAATCCCGCGTGTTCATGGTGAGCGACGCTCACGCTCGCTGAGTTACGTTCGAAATGATTTTTGTTTGTAAGGTTGATAGCCCGATGTTGGCGTAATCTCGCGTGTTCACGTTCACCATAAAGCAATTTCAACCGGTTGACAATTTCGTTAGGATCATCGTAATATATTAATTGATATTCATTGTTATTAGGAATCATATAGTTGTCATTTATGAAGTTTTTCTGATACATGTTTTTATGACGATATTTTCGTTTTTTATTTTGTCGATTCAATTGTTTTAAACCTGTACCTTTTTTACTGGATGATGGTATTTCTAATTGATGGTGTATTGGAGTGCTATATGTTGATGTAGGCATAGTTGGTTCAGATAGTACAGGTTAATTTCTTTTTGTATATTAGGAGTTGTTAAGCTTTCAACAGAATATTTTTTCACCATCATAAAATGTCTGATTTGATTTGATTTTCAGATGAGTATGATTAAAGTAAGATATATCAACTCCTTATACAGCTAGTTCAGAAAAATTTTTATTTCAGTACAAATTACAATTTATTAAAAATAAATTTATATGGTATTGTTAAGTTTACGATGTAGATGAAGTAGAAATTTTAGAGCATGTTTGAAAAATGGTAGTATTTTTATTAACGTTACTCGATCGTCCCATATCGTGAACAGGAAGGCTAAGAAAGTCCCAGTCGCATTCACTATCTGACGAATTTTTACTCCTTTTTCTTCTTCGACCATAATCTGCACTTCCTGTTCCGTCTCCTTGCGTTGAATCTGAGTGCCACTCGTCGTCGCTTGAATCTCTTCTACTTCGTCTTCGCAATCGCTCCATGTCTGTGCGTCGTGGAGTATTTTCTCGTCGGACATTTTGCTGATTATTCGACGGATAGTTTTCTTCAATGATTTCGTGTAGTGTTGGTAGGGGCTCGTTGTCTTCGAGCAAAAATAATATCTACACGATAATAATTCGAAATTGGTTAATTTTTTGCATTTAGAGATGCTACGTAATTTTTTACTCCTCTTTCTTCTTCAACCATAATCTACGCTTCCTGTTCCTTCTCCTTGCGTTGAATCTGAGTGCCACTCGTCGTCGCTTGAATCTCTTCTACTTCGTCTTCGCAATCGCTCCATGTCTGTGCGTCGTGGAGTATTTTCTCGTCGGACATTTTGCTGATTATTCGACGGATAGTTTTCTTCAATGATTTCGTGTAGTGTTGGTAGGGGCTCGTTGTCTTCGAGCAAAAATAATATCTACACGATAATAATTCGAAATTGGTTAATTTTTTGCATTTAGAGATGCTACGTAATTTTTTAGGCTTTAAATTATTAGTTTTGTACATACCAGCCTATTAACATGGTAAACTTCAAAGCCACACCCACTTTTACTACAATGTACTACAACAACAACACCATGTGACGCCGATGCCGACTACTGACCAACTGATGCTCTGCTGTTGACGGAGACTGAATGTATAGCTGGGTCGGCAGCCGCGCGCGCAAAGCGCATGCGCATGGCTTACGCCATGACCCTAGTCAAACATCATAGTATTGTATATAATCATGAACCTACTCAAGATATGACTTCGGTAAATTGTGGTCATATGTGCCTAAAATTAACAATGAATATCAATTAATATATTACGATGATCCTAACGAAATTGTCAACCGGTTGAAATTGCTTTATGGTGAACGTGAACACGCGAGATTACGCCAACATCAGGCTATCAACCTTACAAACAAAAATCATTTCGAACGTAACTCAGCGAGCGTGAGCGTCGCTCACCATGAACACGCGGGATTACGCCATCATCGGGCTATCTATCGTTTGGTCGTTCAATTCGCTTTTTCACATACTACTTATAGGTCGCAGAACCCGCCGCTACGGACACGCGGGAATACGCTAACATTGGACTATAAACCAGTTCCAGAACTGCAAGTTTTTCAACCCGCGTTTTGGTACATTTTGTCAAACCGCCGAACAAAAATCATTTCGACTGTAACTCAACGATTATTGTCCACTACGAACACGCGGGAAAACGCTAACATCGGGTATGCCTCGGTTCCAGAATCTAGTGCCAGAACTAGTGTTTTCTATCTACTATAATTAATCAATTTTTGCCGTGTATTAAGAATTTAATTGTGTATAATCATAATATATATATGTGTACGTATATATTTATGAAGACGTTGAAGATGAAACGTCGAAAAACTGTACGCGAACATTTATTAATATATTTATTATATTAACTATCATCAAATTCCTTTAAATAAAGTTCTGCAATGTACTTGTAACTGTTTTGTAAAATTAGAGAGTGAGGTACTTACCAGAGATTTCACGAGGTCGTCATATAGCGACTCTAGCGGCAAAATTATGAATCTTCTACAGCTAGAAGTAGTGTGGCGCTATCTATTTAAAACTTATAAAACTACAATTATTTTCAACTTGTAGAAGTGCTGCGATCTATTGGAGATGTTTAGTACTAATTGTCAACAATCATCATAGTGCTGCGATCTATCGGAAATTTTCGGTATCAATTGTTGAAAAAATTCAATTTCATTACCGGGGACACTCTCCCATTGACAAAATTTAATCTTGATATTGAAACACTTTTTTTTCAACTATAAGCTACTATACGGGGGACACTTTCCCCCTAAACCAACACCTTTTTTCAGCATTAAACTACTACACCGGGGACACTTTCCCCCTGAACTAACACCCTTTTTTCAACATTAAACTACTATACGGGGGACACTTTCCCCTTAACAAGATTTAAAATTCTTAACAGGGAGAGACATTCAAAACAAAAATTCTTAACAAAAGAAAACAGTCGATCAAAGTATATTTTCCAATATCAAACAACAAAAATCAATAAAATTCTTGAAGCAAAAAATCGGGCCATCCACCTCCCCCACCCACCCTATTTGCCCTAGATTTCGAAAATTACTTATATAGCTTTCATGTCATAACTTTATATGCGAGTAGCAAACTAAACCATATCGTATTTTCACAAACTGACGCTTTTTTCAACATTAAGCTACTATACTGGGGACACCTTCCCCTTGACAAGATTTAAAATTCTTAACCAAAAGAAAACAGTCGATCAAGGAATATTTTCCAATATCAAACAACAAAAATCTATAAAATTCTTGAGGCCAAAAATCGGGCCATCCACCTCCCCCACCCACCCTATTTGCCCTAGATTTCGAAAATTACTTATATAACTTTCATGTCATAACTTTATATGCGAGTAGCAAACTAAACCATCGGAGTTCTCTGCTACTCGCCTCACGCGCTCGCATGCACACCACGTTGAGACGACTCAACGTGGACTAATCTCGTTAGTCATCACTGTAAGATGAGTGACTCTCTCCCTATGACAGATGCGCGCGCAAGAACTCTTTCATTGGTTGTCCACCTATGTAGCTCGTTGAGAGGTGGTAACAAAGGCACTCTGATTGGTCATTCGTTATTGTGATGATCTAACGATTAGCCCTCTATATACAATCTCTGACCACATACACACAACGGAGGTAAGTTAATCGAAATGTTCTGTTCACACTTTCGAAATATTTCGCAAACGTACGTCACGACATGACCTGAAACATGAAATTCGACATTAGGGAATGTGGGAAGTCGTACGCGCGCATGAACCTGATTCGTTTCTGCTAGGAAACGTTGTTTTCAGCGAATAAATGCTTGCAATTTCGTTTGCGATATTATAATTGAAATTTTCTCGCACAAATAAAAACAATGAATAATTAAATGTAAAAATAAAATTGGTAAATACATTTCAGACGTTTTCGGTAATAATAATAATGATAACTAAGAAAGAAAAAAAAAAAAAAATAACCATTAATATGTACTGGGGTTGCGTACATTACTCAGTCCCGGGTCACAAAACAATACAAAAACGGTCGTACAACAAATGGCGCTATTCAAATTTTGAACATTAAACTGCCTCGCATAGATAAACACTGGTATGGATACTAACGATAGAAGAGGATTACATTTTACACGGAGATTCTACACAATAATATTTGGGTCAAAGTTTTTCCGAGTAATTTTGAAACAAATCGCGAATGTTTATACATTAATATTTTAGTACTTAAGAAATTATCTATTATAAGAAAGCTTAATGTTACAAAATAAAAGAATCTTACGAATATATAAAAATTGAAGAACATACAATAAAAAATAATGTTTTTTAAAAAAAGTTTAAATTCGACCACTACAATATGTCGGTGATTTTTCGAAAACCGCTGATCATCGTTAATAATTGCGTTATTGTGACAAAGGGTAGTTCACGTACGAACGAACATGCAGAGTTTGCAGACAGACAGATGAGGGAGATTTTGATAAATCAGAACAGCGGCTTCGTAGTCAAACTGAATGGAAAAATCATCACGTCAAAACAAAACAGGCGAAAAAATCACGATGCGTTTTTCGACATATAAATTTCATATTTGGCAACATCTATACGATACGAATGAGGGGACGAGAAGTACAAGGAGCGATAAAAATCTTATATCTGGTAACGCAACGTACCACTAACGATACGTTCCCTACGATAACAAGCAGAAGACGCGTTCGAAAAAAATACGATATTTGGCAACGTCGAATCTGCTCTTCGTTAATTTGGATTTTTTTCGAGTAATTTATAATCGACCGTCGTGCGTCGCGAGTATACTCCGTCATACGGAGACGGAATCTTTTTTGAAGTACTTCAAACAGAAACATCCACCCGTTGATAGGTGCGATCCAAAACAAGACGCCCGTTACGCTACTTTCTCTAAGTATAGCGAACGACCTCGGGGGCACTTACGAAAGAAAAGAAGAGAAAAAAAATCGTTAAAAGTGACGCGCACAACTTCTCCGCACGTTGCCAAACATCGCTATTGAATTTCGTAATTACGTTTCGCAGCGTGTTCCAGACGGAAGGCTTTTTAACGTTTTCTTTGACAACGTGCCACGCTAAATTTCGTCAAAAATGGGGCTTCATTTTTTCACCTCTTTCCGGTCCTTCTGCTGAGACGTTAAAAGAAAGATTTGTCGTGTATTTAACGAGCTCCAACGAAGCCCGAGATGATAGTACATTAGATGAGGCGGAAGGGGGCAGGCAGTGGGGAAGCGCTTGTCATAATTCCGTATACCTGCTACGTCATCGCGGGCTTATGGTATGTGAAAAATGGGATATATGGGGGGGGGGGCGAAGAGAGTAAGAAAGAAAAAACGGTCTAGCAGCGCGTAACCTTTTAAAATATCTAACAAGCGTAACGTCGACGCTGGCATGGCATTTAGAATGGCTCTCGATATACGCTCGTATAATGACCACATGTGTTTGACATTTTCGCCGACTCCGAGAGAACGTCGTCGTTTTAAATTACCTCGAGTGTCCGACAGCGGCACAGTACAGCACACCGACACACACACAGACGCTCGAGTGAAATATTACGGTTTTCCTACAAAAACAAAGACAGGAGGGGGAGAAAGAGGCGAAAAAAAAAGGGAAAAAATGTCGAGTCTTATGATTCTTTCGTACGTTGTTGCCAAATCCATAGTAACAGCGAAACCCAACGAAGCGATTCTAATCTCGTACTTACCGTTTTACGTTAAAGAGAGAGAAATTTTATGTTTAAGGTATCAGGTAATCATATCTTAATCGAGGTACACTCCAAGGCCTTGAGTAAATCAGAGCCCTGAAGTAGCTCTCCGGCCGACGGCGCGTTAACCGCGTAATCCTGTTCGGTTAAATCCATCAAAGACGGTATATGGCTGTTTTCCGAATTGAACAAAGTGCCCGGTTTCTTTCGGAACGTAGACCAGCACTTCGAATTCGAAGGGTTCACGATGCCGGCGTTTTTTTTGGCTTGGTAATTGTTGATTCTGGGAGTCAGGTTCTTGTTCGTCGTTGTCGTCGTCGAATACGCGTTCGTAGCGCGTTTCGTATTCGATTCTTTGAAATCTTCGTCCTGTTATGGAAACAAACAGAAAAACAACAAAAAACAACGTTAAAAAAAATAACGAAAATATCGTCGCGTGAAAACGTAGTTTTTTTTTTACTCGTATACGTACATACGTAACGTACGTACGACTCGTAAATACTCGCGTCGTAGTTACGCAGCGCTGCGCTGCACTGCGGACGATATTCCGTGGAAAAAATAACAGTTTTTAGTACGATTTCAAGTATTCCACGTTTTTCGGTAAATTTACATCGCATCTTTATTATACTCGTTCGTTTGTACGTGCGTTCAGGCGAATTCGTGCACATCTTTCGAGCAATACGGTTGAGATTACGTTTTACGTTTGAAAAAAACCAAAAGAAAAACGTTTCCTTTTGCAAACATCAATTTATCGTTTTTAATTCACATTCGAACGTATCGTCGCCAAACGCACGCTCGACGGGTATTCAGATTCGTGATACTGGCAACACTGCTTATGATATGGGTATTTGTCGAATTGCTACAAAAACCATTATCACTGCGTGTTCAACCCATTTCGCATTCGCTGCACCTGATATGCAACAATGGAAAACTGAATTCGATTACATATTCTGATCGAAGCTGTCAGCGTCGCCAACCTAAACTGGTGCGTAAAAATTTCCCAACTTATACGTCTGAAAGTGGTGAACACAATGAGGTGGAAATTTCGACAGAAACGCGGACCCACTGGAGCTACCGAAACAACATGAAGGCGCCCGCACGATACTTTTCCGCAACTCATTAGCCCCATTTAATGAAACCATCGGCCGAGGCCATTTACCACAACCAGACCGAAGCTTGTGTGAAAGAGCAAAAAGACATACAACTGGTTAATCTCGAATAGGTAGGGTACCAGTACACGTTTCCTGTACAATACACGTCGACGTTGAATTAAAATTAAAAGTAGGCACATTTTGAAAACCGCCTCGACGATGAGGTCGCAAAACGAACTCAGTCGTACAGTGTTGCCGCGTCAGCTCATCAATTTGCAAAGCCAGCTAGAAAAGAAATAACCACGAGAAAACTTTTATCGTTGCCGTTATTCAATTCTTTCTAGGCGCGGTGAACTTTTGTGAAAACTTGGAAGGTGAAATTAACGCGAAAAAGACACGCAGAGGAACCAGAGACGAAGAACCGTGCCAACGAATACCGAATTACGCCCGACAAAACGTTGCTTTTACGAGCACAACGACCACGTGTACGCAATTACTCGACGTCGAAACGACTTCGAGAGTTGGAACGAGAATTTCGCCAATTATTCGCCGAGAACGTCGTTCGCGTTACTTTTGCATAGGTAATAGGTATGTACACGTACAACCGTATAGAAAGACGTTATTACCGAAACGACGCCCGCGTATCGAGTTAAAATTCAACTTTTTACCATGCAACACGCCCGAACCCCAACATTACTTGTACGATTTACACGCGGAGCCTTCGTTTCGCGGGCGCGAACCAGCGAAAAAAAAAGCCTACGAGAGACGAGCGCGGCGAGCAGGGAAGTACATCGTTTGCACACGAACGAGCAGGTGCGACGGAGTGGAGCGTTCATTATGCTTCGAGTATACGAAAAACAGGCGAAGGATTTCACTTCTTAATATACAAAAAGAGGGTCGCGCCTTGTATCCTCCCTCCCCTACACGCGAAAAAGAAGCTCCTACCACGCTGACACACTGGCACAGCCGTCGTCTTCAGTATTTTCTTATTATACTCGTACTTACAGTATAATTTATAAACACGAAAAATGAATAATCGTTACCCCTTTTCCTTTTTTTTACGCTCTGCGCCCTCTCCTCCCCCCCACACACACCTTTCTTCGCCCATCGAGTATTCTTCTCCGAACCGTAGGATCATTTTTATATTTCGAATCGGGCGCGCGTTCGCCTCTTGTCGCGTCTTTTTTTTTTCCCATCCGACTCTTTTTTCCCCCCATTTTCCAAACAACTTTTTTAATTAATTTTATTAATCTTTATTCGTTCGAAATTTTTCATTTTTTTCGTTTGCTTCGGCTTTTTTTAGAAGCTCGTTCGAGCGGCGATACGATTTGTCTACGTCAATTCCGAATAATTTCCGTCCGATGAACGAAACGAGAAAAATTACGCTTCATGGCGGTTCTTTTTTTTTTTCTCATTTCGCGTATCTTCTCGAATAGATAAATAAATATACCGCGAGGGTTTATTCTATTCGCATCGACATGTAAATCTTGTACGAGAAAATATCCAATATAACTTCTGATTAATTCTCGTTTTCAGAGCGAAAAAAATTCATTCGAATCTAACAAGAGAGCCTTCCCAGGAATCGGTAATAAGCCAGCTGTCTTTTTGTTGAATTTTTAACGATTTTTAGAAGAAAAAAAATTTCGTTTCTGAAACGACGTTATTTTTTTTGGCCCCAATAACCGAATCCGTAACGTTATCGACGAAAACGTTATTGCAGCAGAAACGGAAACAAAACGGAATAAAAATGAAAGAACGAAAACAGTTTGTTTTCTTTTGTCGAAATTTCCCTCATCCGAAAATCCAAGCCGAAATACGAATTAAGTTTCGTGAAATTCTGACGTATTCACGAGTCAACAACCAGTTCACGAACGATTCGTTCGAGGCATGAAAATTTTCCGAAACTACTCGACAACCTAGAGTCCAATACCGACGTGAGATCTAAAAAATTCGAATCCGATATCGTCGAATCGTTCGTACACAAGAATCACAAATTCCTGCACCACTACGCGCGAGTAAACTACATAACAATCACGAACAAGTCGTCGTAAGTTGGCGCGATTAAAAAATCGAAAAATTGTTAGTTTTCGGTCGCGATAATAAATAAAAGTTTAATACGGGGAAAAAAAAAGAAACCCCATTAAAAAAGAAGTTTTTACCCGAACCTTTTGTGAAAGGACAGAAAAAAAAATCACCTCTATTATTAGAATTTTTCTCTTCATTTACGTAGAAACCCTTTTTATTTAGCAAAGCTCCGCAGGAGATTATTAGAACAGAATAAACAAAATCCAATTTAGTCGTTTCTTTATTTTAAAATCTTTGAAAGTTGTAATTTATTTGTGGTAGCGGAGTGGTAGGACGACGGAAGGGAGTAGGAAGTAGGGACGCGGTACGCGATGGCAACACTGTATTTTCCCTATACCCTTGAAAGATTTTCTTTTCTTTCGTTTCGCCGTTCGGTCTCCTGAATAACCAATGAAATACTACAAAAACAGAAACCTTTATTCAGTTTTCCGTTCGAACAACATTTTAAACAACAATAACAACAGAGCAACAGAACAAAAAGCTAACAACGCGGACGTCCGGGCCGGAGGCCGCGTATTATGTAACGTGTGTGTAATGTGTATTGTAGTATCTTCGTATCGTTCTCGTCGACCGATACAGCTTTCAAAAAGGGTATGATTATTCTTCGTTCGTAATAAAATTCACTACCACTAATAAATAACAACAATAACCATAGTAACGACTAATCTTAAGCAAATACTGGTTAATCAATTAACGAAATCGAATCGTAAAAAATTGACCAATGGCATTTCGAGACGCGTCCGCGTATACGCTCGTAATATTTCAAAATTTCGCGTACCACTCGCATCCCAACTCGTTTGTTTTTTTTTTCTGTTTATTGGTGTTTCGGATAAAAAAAACGTAGTAGTACGCGTGAGTATGACGAACGAAACCAGCACGAAAACGGGGAAAAAATAAATGCGCCTTTGAGCTACCACATTCTCAACTGCCATTTACTCGTTCGAGCGCGTTTCGTCGACTCGGCAACGAACGAAAGGGATTTAAAAAAAAAAAAAATACGTCGAGAACACTTCGAGCCGACGACGAACGATATCGCTGGTCGTTGGCTTGATCGGGTTCGAATTTCGATCTTTCGCTTCGTCTATTCAATTACATATGTACACGTTAAATAAAGGAACTATAATTCGGAGTCTTTTACAATACGAAAGGACTTCGCGTCCAAGTCCCACGAGGCAACGGGAAGACCCGACGCGTACACTAGCCGCACCAAATCGAATCTCCGTAACACCGAAGATTCACCGTTTGGTTGTACGCGTCGAATGGAAGGAGAAAACTCGCCTACTCGAGCACCATCTAAGAACTTCTCTCTATTCGACTAAACAAGGGCTTCGGCGGAAAATTGGAAAATTCACTACACAAAACCGTCCCGAGTGAAGAGACGACGACGTGGTACATTAACTACCTATATACAAACCACACCGACGACATTTCTCGAAACAATACCGCGCCAACAGTAAAGAAATTACGGCACTCGGCAAGGCCCTTCAAAATGTACATACAAAACGACCACGAAGTAGATCAACGAAACAACTCGCTCAACGACGAGAACAAACGACGGGGGTAATTTTGATATAATATATCGATAATACGAGGGAAGAGGTGATTGAAAACAACCCAACAACCCCGGCTACTTTTTCGCGGCAGCGCATATCAAACCGGACGAATAATATTTGCTGGCAGTAGTGGAAGTACTAGAATTAGTAAAACGATTTTTGACGGTATTATTCATACATACGTATCCGGCGTTTAAATCGCATCCGCTCACGAGCAAATTCATCAGAACGCTGTTCGTCTGCTTCGCCGTAGCTGCCGTCGCCTCCGCCATCGCCGCCGATTCCTGAATCCTTCGCGTGCCTCCGACGCCGGCTCCGTTCGCGAGTCCGTTTCCAGCTCCGGCCGACGCTCCGTGCACGATGATCGTCCTCGAAGTTTGTTTACTTCGTTTGCACGAGTTCGCGCCGCGACCCCAGCTGTTCTCCGACAGCGGACGTTTGCTGCCCACCGTAACGTGCGCGGCGTTTTTACGCCTATCGTCGACGCGATTATTGCTCATTTCTGGAAAAAACGAAAAGAAAAACGCGAAATTAATTAAACGATGTTTGTCGATACGAGTCGAACGAAGAAGCATGCAAGTGGTGTGCACGCCGGTGACGGGTGTTCCTAGACCGGTAATTACATGTTCCAATGATTTGGTAGCACTGTGTTCGTTTAAAAAAAATTTCCGATACGAGTGTCCTCGTTTTTACAAATAATAAATGATCGATTCGTAAAAAAATTTGCAAACCGTTCGCGAATACAGCACTCATTTCGAAGCAATTCATTCGCGAACGACTGATACATAACTGAGGTAAATCGTTCGCGAACGGATCATCGGCCAAACTGTCTTATCGTTAATAATTTCATAATTTTATGCATAAATTTGACGACAAATTTTGATCGTTCTCGAACGATTCGTCTCATCAACAAACAAGTCGACACGTGAAAATTAACGCCAATGCAATAATTGAAAAAAGAATGAACAAATAAAAATAATGAAAAACAAATTGAAAAGAAATTACATCTAAAAAAAGAAAATATTCTTATCATTTCAAACTTCAAATTTTATAACGAAATACAAGTAATACAGTATTTTTATTCCGGTGCCAATACGAACTTGATTATGACAATGCATAACTTTTTTTTCCTTTCTTTATCATCCATTCATTTTTTTTTTCGTTCGTGATAAAAATATATTCCGAAGAATAAAAAACGGGCCGATAAATTAAACGCGTAATTCGTTTACTTTGTCGTCACGCGAAAACATACTTTAGCGATCCGAACCGTTTAGAGTTTTTTTTTATCAATTTATTTTAAAACCATTCAAAGTTCATTTCAAATTTAAAATGAAAACATTTTCGACTTTTTAAAACGAATTTTTATTTTTTAAATTGTTTTTCCATTTTATTATCATCGAAAAAGAAAGTATTTCCCGAGTTTATTAGAGGTACGAAGATTTCATTGAAATTCGCCATAAAAATATTTCCAACAAAAAATGTGTACTTTTTCATTTTAGAACGAAATATGAAATTCACCGAATTCACTACTACAAATAGCCAAAATCCTGCGCAAAAAAATACGGAAAAAAAATAGAATAAAAAAAAATAAAAAGAAGGGTGGGTATGGTGAAGAGGGAACAGAGCTGTAATTTCTATTAAATATAAAATTAGTGAAAAAAATAAAACGAGGTTGCAACAATTTCTCAACAAAAAAAATTTACATGAGAATAAAGTTGAAACTTGGAGAGAGCATAATTTAAGACTAATATCAATTTTTTAAAAAAAGAATCATATCGCCCACTCTTTTTTTCAAATACACACAGGTATTTGTTGAAGTAAACGAAAACGTACGTAAATAAGTTAAGATTTTTCAACAAATTCTTCCGCAATAAATATTCCCCGCCACCCTCCCACAACATTAAACCCTGCCATCGGCCAAACGACTCTATTTACTCGATGAAAATACGTCCATCCGGTGAAACTTAAATTGCTCTATTTAATACGTAATTCAAACACACGGGCATTTTTTAACGACCACCACGTCCACGTTCAATTCGAACCGGCGAATGTGTTGCAAAACGGGCTCGTTGAAAAGGAAATTATGCAATTTCGCGTCACGACGAGTCGACGACGCAGTTTCCAAATCTGGCCGCGGCACGAACAATACAGAATAAAACACCGGATCAGTTTACTCGACGCGGCTTGAAAATTTCAATTCTTTCGCAAAAAGGATACGCTCGCGATACATGATTCCGGTCACGCGTCGTTTTTTCGCAAATAAATTGCAATTTTTTCACGTTCGTATGTGCGGGTATTACGTACCAAAGCTCGAAAGCTAAGCGGGGTCTTAGAAGGGTAGGAGATTTTCGACGTACACCATCACCGGCGGCTCGCGCACCGTGCACCTTGCACGTAGCGCCGTTTTTATTTACCTTTTCTAACGGTACTATTCGTCCTGCGTTTAATCTCCGTAATGGCGTTCGCATTACGATGATACGCGACCGTTTTAAAATTACTGACGTTCGAATAATTACGATCGGCCAAGCTATTAACGTTATGGCCGAAATTGGCGGCGTGTTTTGTCGTGTTCGCGCCGACGTTGGCGTGGCCGTTCAGGCTGACGCGTTGATCGTCTCCCCCGCCGTCGTAATTGCATATGGGTTCAGCTTTTAGTAGTTTCGCCAGGCTGCTGGTATGATCTAGACGCGGAGATAGCGAGCAATTCGATGTCGGAGAACTTGGCACCGATGACCTAAACAAATAAAACGAAAACATATACGTAAACACCGGTGAATATTATAACCCGAAGCCAACAACAGAAAAAAAAAGCGTTTCGCGGTGCGTAACCGGGCTGCCGACGTATTTGCATTCCTGAATGACGTACGAAGCGAAGGGAGCCGCACGGACGGACACGAGACGAAAAGCTATAATTTTGGAATTTCGCTACATCGTTTTTACACCACTTTAAGTAAAGATCACGGGTAAGAAAACGCATCAACTGCATTTCAGTCCCTCAAAGGGTTTCAATACGTCATCCGGTATCCAGATGAGGTGACCATTTCAAGCACTTCGGTTTCTCATGCCACCTCATCGTAAATACGTCCCGCAACCTAGGCACACCGCCATAAAAAAAACTCGACCCAATGAAATACCAACCACGTGGAAGATTCTCCGGACGACGAACCCCACATAAAATCGTTCGTAACGAATGGCAGTAACGGATCTTGGTCCAGCGTCAACGGTATATAGGTCGATTTGCCGGATAAATCGTCAATATCGTCTGTAGCGTTGATCAGACCGAAATCCAAAAAATGTGTAACCGAATTCTCGTGTAGCGACGAGTCGTCGCTACAAAACGACGGAATACTGCAATCTTCGGTCTGCGAAGAGAAAAAGAAAACACATCGTTAATACAAGCGATCCGATTACACGAACAGAACTACTCGTATCTAGTATCTACTACGAGTATATCTAAAAATACCAAATACGTCGTGTACATTATAAAGCGTTTGTAACACGTAAACGCGACGATTAAAATAAGCATAATCGCATCGTTTATTGTCTTTGTGCGTGCTTTGTTAATTGTAATTTAACGATATTTAACTAGAGAAAGGACGCTCGAACGTACGTATAATTTGAACTTTACCCTAATCACGAGTTCGAAAAACCGAAATGCAATTAACAACACAATTAAAAAATTAAATTGGTAAAAAAATTACAGAAATTAAAAAAGCGCTTGTACGACTCGACGGAGGAATATCATTAACGTAATTCAAGAATGACCACTACCAATCAATCATGTTGAGAAAAGAAGTAAACTCAATGCCCCATTAATCGCGGTCTACTATCGCGAGTACTTATGTAATGCTTGAATGCGACGGTATAGGGTGCCTGGAAACTGACTCCACAATATTAAAGCGTGTCTGTAACGCGTTGTACCTGACCTACCCTAAATATAAACCTAACCGAAACCTAAACCTAACCTCACCCTCAAATTAGTTTTCAAGCTAATTTTCAAGCTGGCTTTTGAACTGATTTTTGAGCTGGTTTTAAACAAATTTTCGAGCTCTTTTTTGAGCTAATTTTCATACTGGTTTTAAGCTGATTTTTGAGATAATTTTTAGGCTATTTTTTAGCAGGTTTTGAACTAATTTTTGAGCCAGTTCTGAGCTAATTTTTAAGCTGATTTTCAGCTAATTAACCTCTTGAAAATCTTCTCGTCGATTTCGCCAGCCAATTGTTTCTGTCTCTGACGTAATTAACGAGTTCGTTCGTACGACAGTAATCTCGTTTTCTTTGATACCGTCGTTTAACCGAGAGGAAACTGTCAAAAATTCTAAAACCGGAGCGACGTTTGTAGAATAGAAATTGAAAATTTTCCACGGCGACAAAACGAGAGAGTAATTCGACATCACGAGAAAAAAATTTCTTTCAAAAACTTGCCAAAAAAACGGGGAAAAAAGTAATCACATGGAATGATAAACGCTATAAAGAACCCATTTATCTACGTAATAAATCAATTTCAAGGTTCCGTTGGTATATTCAGGGTAACGTATTTTACTACCGCGCGCATTTTATTAGCATTACTTTCCAACTTCCAATTTCCTAATTAATACCGGAAAATTTGCCGGATTTACGTATTACTGGCGTATTTTAGCATCGCGTACAACGTACCTGCGTTAATATAGGCGACAAAGGCCTTGAAGACGGTTCGAGATCATCTCTGTAGCTGAAGAAGGAATTGGGCGACGATTCCAAGTCCTTATCTGTATCGCTGGACAACAGATTACAATCCGAGAACATAATATCCTCCAGCATATCGGGCAGCACGTAATCGATATGGTCGTCATCCAACGGCACGCACACGTCACCGGCGGTGGGCGCCAAATGCGTTAAATCTTCCGGATCTTCTTTAAGCACTGCGAAAAAAAAAGCACAAAAATACGTCAAACACACCGCGCAAAAATACAGAAAACAGAATCCAGTATTTACGCCAAACACGTTTCGGCACGTTCGATATTTACAAACCTTTTTTTTTCCAATCCCAACGAGAATATACAATTCGCGCCAAAAAAAACAACTCAAACGGGTACCTTTGTTCGAGTTACATAATATCGATTTTCAAAACGCCACCCCCGTCCCCTTTGCGCAAGCTAGGGGGCGCGAGCGCAACTAAACTACTAACACTGACCTATTTAGAAACGCGGGCGATGCGGTCGCAGCATCCGACACTGTTTCTCTAAGCTTACATACACATACACATTATACTGTGAGTATAACTACGAAAAACCAAAACACATCGTTTCGCGCCAAGCTCCATTTTTTCTCGCTTAACGATTTGAATTTTTCATGCGACGACGTCGCGAGGGCGACTTCGACGACGCCCACGACGCCGCTACCGAGAGTAGCTCGTGCGGTACTTGGTCTCGTTCCTTTCCCCCGTCGCGTCGTCGCGTAATTTACGTATGTGCCTTTCGTTTTCTACTTTCCACAATCGCGACGAGTTCGCAAATCGAACGAATTATTCGAGCGTTATTCGACGAGCACGTACGTCTGTCCGTCTGCCTATGCAGAACGTAATGTGGTCTGTGGTGAGGGTGGGGGAAGCGGAGGACCGTGTTGAAGAAGATGAAAAAATCAGAAGAAAATTAAGCCTTGGAAAGGAAACATTTTTTCTTTATTTACGAGTATTCGAAAGTCGCGAATTACTCATCAATAATTTTTTTGACGTAGGGTCAGATGCTAATTGAGTAATTTTACAAGTAGGAGGGTAGGGGAGGAGAGGGGTAAATATGGTAAATCACCATTGGTTACCACCAGTAAATCAACAGTAAATTACCGGTAAATTGGTAGTAAAATACACAAAATGACGGTGAATTACTGCAAATTATGGTTAAATCATTGTAAATTACCGGTGAATTACATAAATTAAATTTCTGGTAAATTACCATAAATTACCGGTAAATTGGTAGTAAAATACATATTATTGGTAAATTACAAAAATTGACTGTAAATTACCGCAAATACTGCGAACTTACGGCAACTATCGTTCGCCTTTCCGTAATAATGGTAATTTACCCCAACTGCCAATAAGCTTCTGATTTAGATGTCAGCCAAAAGACCGAGAAGATTTTTACGATTGAGAGTTATCACGAGTAGAAAAAAAAGGAGTGTGCGGTAGCGAGCGTTGCGAAGCAATTTGAGGGTGGTTTACCAGCGAGGTATACGAAGTTTTTAATTTATGTTATGCATGAAAACCGAGCACTGCGGGTGGAAGCCTCGAGGCGCTCGTATGAAATATCCTACCGATGTGGATTTTCACGCCGCGACTTCCACCATTACGCAGGCAACACGGATACCAAGACCAGTCTGCTCATTCGCCGAAAAAAACTTCACCCACACACGAGCCACGTATACATTTTTTTCTCGATAAAATACACGCCGAAATAGTGGAAAAACTACTACACCGGTTGAATGACTACGTAATTGCACCGGTACACCATACCGGGTGTCCTTACTGGTTACGCGCGTATTACTCGTACAACAATGGCGGTAGCACGCCGCCGACGCCACTCGCACGTTATGTCACACTTCTGAGACCAAATTTGTATACTCGTTACTCACCTCTGCCGCAAATACACTTCGTCGATAATTTAGGAAGACCGCGACGATCACCGATATTCGAAGCTATTCTATACGAAACGTAACCGCGACGCGGATCCGTCCACGTATCCATCATACACGACGCACATCCACCGGCAATTACGTAAGATTGGTACTAGGCGACTAGAACAATTTCGCCAAGATTGTATTCGCCTTCATAGGAAATGCAACCTTTCGAAAACGCTGACCAGGTGAAATACCGCGAATAGCGTCGTATTACGTTCTTCTTCTGTCCATTGAAAATGACCCTAAAAAAATGCTCTCTATTGCGCGACGACGACAACAACGTCGATAAGCTGGCATTCTCGCGTTCGCCCCATTCGTCGCCCCTCGTCCGCTATCGTCTTTTTTTTTCCATTCGCCCGAGTATACGCGTACTTGGAAATCGAGCTACATATACGAATACCGAATACTTGTACGATAATAATTAACGAGCGATTTTTCTTCCTACCCCGCCCTCGGCCGCCACCCTCGCACACTCATGCGCCTTCCACGTATACGACGCTAACGCTTTGCATAGCGCCATTACGGGTATTTTATCGTGTTATCTCGTTGAACTCCATATGTATTCGTTTTTCGTCTACGAGTCGTTGGCAATTATGACAAACGACTAACTATACGACGACAAATTAACGTAATTACGTCGCCATGTTTCGACTCAAAAATCAACGCGCCAAAGTTGAGAAAAAGTACCAACAATATACGTAGTACAAGCTTATATAAAGTTGTCGCGTAAAATGCCAACCGTTAAAATACCAACAAATACGTGTAGTCGTGTATACCAATGAGATAATACGTACACGGCACACAATAACGAATAGTGCCACTTAATACCACTAAGCACGACGACAGGGGTAAACTTGACGAGAGAGTTTAGAATGTATTACACGCTGAAATAACTTCGCCAAAGTTTCCGCCGTAAAAGATTATGGCGCAACGTTTGGCAACGTTGTCAACCCTCTAAATAAGTCACAATAAAAAGCTCGTATTTTTCGAAATTCCCAAATTTACCCGCATAAATCGACGTAATTTTTTCATCGCGCTTCGGTCGCCGCGAAATATCGGAAATGTTGAATGTCGAAGAAACGGAAACCTTTTTCGGCGATTCAAACAAAATTTCTTTCGAACTTCGTCCAAGGTATCAGAAGTGAATAAAATAAGATTTTTTTCCATTTCTTGTACCGCTTTACTACCCCCCCCCCAATTCCCTTCATTCTCCCTAAAGAGATGAAAAAACAACTTTTGTACGATATTTTTTGCCTTGTTTTGCTTTTTAAGAAAATCGACTTCTCGGACTCCAAAAAAAATAGCAAAATAATCTTAAAATTACTTCAAACAAAAAATTGATTAATTTCTCGAAAAGGTGGGGGGAGGGGGGGAGGAAGCTGAAATTTTGGTCGTGAACGTTTCTCGATGGTACCCACCTAATACCCAAATATCATCGAAATCTACATCCCGAGGCAGATCGCATATGCTTATCTGTCTATAGCCTTCAATTGATTTAACAATGGAATCACTTTTTTCAGTAGATAAAAGTGGTAACACTGATTCAGTCGCCTTACACGAGTTACCATTCGAGAGGAGAATAAAATCAAAAAAAAAGGTATATCACCTGATACTATAATGAGAGTATAACTGGAATTATTTGTAGCCAAAATTTTCAAGTTTCCGCCGTTTTGAAAATTTTCAAATTGCCACCTTGAATAAAATAATCGCAAAGATCTACGCTTTTCGTTATTGACGTTTTTTTGAACCCCTTTAAAGGGGGTTTGGTTCAACGAAAAGGGCTCATGTTTGGTATCATTTTGTAGAGAATTTTATGTAGATCATTTCTTGTTTGAAGTATTTTTTCCCACCCGCCGTTTTTTTCGAGTGATATAGTCGAAAAACTGAAATTGTAGACACGTTCGGCCCCCTAGAGGAAAACGCATGCAACTTTACGATCCTCGAATCACCGGGTTTTCTGTCGGTTCTACCGTTCAAACAATCGAATCGGTCGTTCGCAAACGACATAGACATAAATCACTATGAGAATGAACCGTTCACCGAAAATCCATTCTGCGATCACCTGTCACCGCGTCTCGGAGCATTACAAGTTCCATCCATTTAGCAACCGAAGTCTTTCGCGATATTATTTTCCGATGCAAGGTCGATTGTCGTTCTTTTCGAAATAAGAACGCAGTTCGCGAGACAGCGATTCGTTGACAAGATGAAGTGCAATTAATTCGAATGCGTGCCAGCACTCGTACTTGACTGGTTCACTACAATAGTACATACAGCATACGAGGACGTTACTTCGCGTTTGTGTGCGTGTAGCGGCGGCGTTTGCACGCACATACGCGACGCGTAAACGCAATCGTATTCAATTACCAAAGCGGAAACTATTCGTTACGAATTTTCGTCGACTGCGTTTCCAAAAAAAGCGACACACGCAGTTCAAAAAGACAAACGTAACCTCGCGACGGAAATTACCGAGTCAATACATCGCGAACACACGGGAGAAGAAAAACCTCGCCGCCGATCCCCTTCGCGACTCCTCGAAATTCTAACACCTACGAAAACCTAGCGAAAAATTAAAATAACAGCTTCGAAAAGAGCGAAAGAAATTACACGCGACCAGCAAATTACACGAGTAAGTCGAAAAATTGCAACCTACGTTGTCTCGCAACGTTGACCGGCCAAAATTCGCACCGTACGTGGTGACCGTAATTTATCACAACGACGCGGCCACCTTCGCTCCGCCCCTCTTCGTGCGTAAAATTTCGCCTCGTTACATAGTACACAATTATACGTGTACAATGTACATCTACATTCTACATACTGCGCGGTACACCCGTCATACGTGCAAATCATTCGCAATACGAAACACGAGCACGTAGCAGGCGGTTCGCATTCGTCGACCAAGACGAGGACACGAACGACGGCCACAGCGTGGGAATGCGACTGCAAAAGCTCGCGCTGTTCGAGCTTCGGGTTACCTTGGTAACGCCGCGCCGCCACACCGGTAGTATCCCAATATACGCGAGCCGGCGTTATTAATTAAAAACCTATTGAAAATTTATACGCATCGTCGAGCCCTCCAGCCGCTCGTCGTCAATTCTTCGAGGCGTTCACGCGACAACGACAGGAGCTCTTTCATATTCGGCGACCAATTTCCCATCTCAATTTATCATCGTTATTCGCGACCGCGCCATTCCGTAAATATCGCAAATACCAGACATCTCGCCGAGTATCGCTCACAAATAAGACGACAAATTGGCCGCGACCGACGTCCGTTCATCGTCGTTTTCTCGTTAGCGACGACGTCGACGACGTTACGCGATTCGTGTAATTTGTCGTACACGACCGAAGTCACGGAACGACTTCGTCTCCTTTTCAAAAATCTATTTTCGTTTATCGAGTAGGTACCTATTTGCGTGCGACCGCGATACACGCCGTCGCAGCGGCCGCCACTCCACAAAGCGAACGGCGCGGCGCGGCACGGCGAGACGGGCGTACAGGTCGACAGGTTAATTGGAATATCGATGCGGTACATTTCGAAGGTACTTTTTCGAAGTAGGTACACGGCATCGCACGGCCTCCGTGTGACGTTAATACCACCGGCCCGAAACAACGCCTTGCCAAATAGTTATTTTTCCCAACAACCTCGTACATTCTCGATATACATGTACATGTACATGTACATTGTACACGTTCCATTGTGCACGTCGTCGCGAACACCGAGCGCACTATTCCGTTACTCGGAAATTATGCACTTCGTACTTCGAACACGCGTATTTCTGCAAAAGACAGCCACGCCAAAGTCTTCCATATTCGTTTGGACTACGATGACGCGGCGACGGCGGCGCTTCTTCGAAACCCATTCGCTGGAATTTTCCGCCCTTTTCTATCGCTGATTCTGTCGTAGACGCCGAGCGCGTTTGTAACGTCCGTCGTTCGCGACCACTTCAACTTTTCAAGCGCCGCCGAAGTGCAGAAACCACGTGATTAACGCGAAGTCGAAAAATTACGTTGAGGGAGGTCAGTTACGCGAGGCACATCGTTTGTATTACTCATTTCGAAGACGTTAGATCAAGATGCGATATTCTTCGGTATCAAGACATCAACGGAAGTATTTATAGTTCTTTTGAAATCGTTCCATGACTCAAACGAATCGTTCGCAAACGACCAACTTCACAACAGGATAACAATGCCATATTTCATAATTTTCAAAATGTGATTCCGAGATAAAATTACGTATTAATCGTTCGCGAACGAGTAAACTAACATGTAAACGAATCGTTTGCAAACGATTACACAAAACGAAATAACAAATGGCTCAAATCGAAAAAAAAAAACATTCATAGAGTTTTTCAACACCAAATCAGCTCATTTTCAAACCATTCGTTCGCGAACGACAAGTTTTATTATTTAGTATTCATATTTACAATGGAAAAATAAGCACTTCGAGATGAAAAAATCATAGATTGTCAGTACCGCGAATCGTTCACAAACGACTGAATCAAATTGAAAAATGAATCGTTCGTGAACGACATTCAAATAATGTTATAAAATTGAAAAAAAACACATTCGCAGCTCTCTTTCGAGGCCGAATCAGTTCTTCTTCGAATTACTCGTTCGCGAACGACGTTTCATTTTTCACACTAGAAAAACATGTACTTCAAGGTGAAAGAATAATAGTTTTATCACTACCGCAAATCGTTCGCGAACGAAAATTCGAAATTACCGGTAAAATCGTACGTTATTTAGAAAAATATCGAAATTTTGACGTATTCGTTCAAGGTTCGAGTCGCATTTCATCAATTCCTTATATCATTGAAATAGCTCAACACTTTATCATCAAAGGTCAACTTTTATTCTCGGAACTTGAATCACGCCTTCGCACACATAACGACAACGTGGAAACAATAACTTTGCGATAGATAAAACACGAGTAAAAAAACCCGTTGAAAAAATGCGCCTCGAAGTATATCTAAAACCTTTGACGGATTACGGAAAATTAAAAGGTACAAAGGACGTGAGAGAGGGCAATGGCGACGCTTCGTACCAACTACAAGAGGACACTCGCAAACACCGAGTCCGAAGCCTAATGAACGAATTTATTCTTGCGCATCCCAAAAGGCTAACTAGCCGTTTAGAAATGTCGCAACGTCGCCTTGATAACAAAACAAAAAAAAACGCGCATATTTAATTACATTCTTCATCACCTTCTACCGACTACCGTTTTCGTCGTGAAATACCGAAAAAAAACCCTACGAGACTGCACGAGATCACCGAACGAAATACGGGCAACCTATCGTTAAATTTTTTATTACGAAAATTTAAATAATGGAATTCGTTACAGCGTATTCGTTGTCGGCCCGCAGTCGTATCGGATCGATGAGATACGAGCCCGAGCATACGTAACATTTTCAAACACAGACAAACAGCCACGATAAAGCGAGACCGAGCGAGTTTTCACTTCAATTAGTATTACATTTCGCTAGCTCGCAAAAAGCTTATACCGAATATTTTTCGCTTTCGACCAATCCGACGCATTGACGCGTCGTCTTCGTCGCCGTCGCCGTCGACGCCGCTATCATTCGAAAGTAAAACCGTCCCAGTTTTTGTCAACTTGTAAATCGTCGAGTTGAAAAAAAAAATGAATAAATCGAATCGCCAATCCTTAAAGAATTTCGTCGACGTAGCAAGAATTTTCTCGTCATTGCGTAAACATTTCTATTGACCCTGTTTCGCGTGTATAGAAACTAGAAAACTATGTTTTAATTTAAACTGTTTACTCGGTCGATTCCCAATTGAACCTTGCTCTTCGTCGCGAGTCCTTCATTCACCAAGGCGTCCAAAAAAAAAATCCAACGCGAGACCGTGAATTTCACGTTTCCTTTTCTTCTCGCTTCCAAACCACGTTAGTCGACTTTTCGAGCGTAAATACGTAATTTAAAATTAAAATAATTTTTTGGCATACGTTTGTACCTGTCTTCGACGACGCTGGCTCTCGCGAAATCTCCTTTTACCGCGAAGCTACACGTTCGCTAGCCTCGCGTACGTATACACGCGACTTGGCAACGTTTTTTTTCTCTCTCTCTCGTTCTTCAAATTATCTCAAAATAGATCGCGCCTCTTCGTCTGTCACTGCCAAACGCCGTTGCTCCTCGTGAACGTGGAATTAACTCGCCATTTTTCTCGTTTCTTGTACACGACACACAATAACGTAGTAGGCTCAGGCTCCTCGGCGAACGAAAATTTCCACGATTTGCATTTCGCTCGCGTCTTCGTACGACGATCTAGCGATCACGCAGATGCTACCATCGCGCGAATACCACAAACACAAGTAATGACACTTCTTAGTTAATAATAATAAAAAAAAATAAAAAAACAAACGCATATCCTCGTCGAAGGCTACGCCACCATATATACCGACTATTTCCTAATTAGCGACGCAGCAGCTCGCCTATCCACGATGTCGCGTCGATTCACTGCCAAAGCCTCTCTCTTCGTATGCGTTGTATTCGTTACACGCTTCTGCCAGCGCCATCAATTCGAGAAAATTACACGTGTACTACCTACGTTCGCGGTCGTCGCAATCGATAGTCACCACCGAGATGGGCATTCAGCGCCAAAACGAGCTAGTCGCACGTACCCATTCCAAGGTCATCGTCGCCTTACCCTTATCACAAATTTTCAACCAGACACGATAAGCGGGATTTACCCCCAGAAGTATCCGCGGCCCGAGCTCCTTCTCGAAATATCAAATCTGCTTCGCTGCGACCACATCAGAACGAGGCATTCCTTTGCCGAAGGCCAGCGCGAATTCCAAAACGCCATTAATACGATAAGAACGAAAAGAAAATAATCGTCGATTGCAGATAATCGCGAATACGATAAAATAACCAAATTACTAGGTTAATAGGTGGTACTACGTTTCGCTCTTTTCTTTGCATCGTTCTATCCTTTTCGCCGATACGCTGCTACATTAAATATGTAATACTAGCTTTGCTAGTTGGGGGCTTCGCCCCTAAACCCCCTTCACATTGCTTCGCGATGCTCGCTATCGCACGCTCCTTCTTTTTCTACTCGTAATAACTCTCAATCGTAATTGATGTAACAAAAAATCTTCTCGGCCTTTGGACTGACATCTAAATCAGAAGCTTATGGCAGTTGGGGTAAATTACCGTTATTACGGAAAAGCGAATGACAGCAAAATTGTTGCAAATGTCACTTTATGATACAATCTTGATAAATTGCAATAATACCCCAAGTTCGCAGTATTTGCGGTAATTTACCGTAAATTTGCGATTTTTCGGTAAATTACCGTTAACTTATCGTATTTACGTAATTACCGGTAATTTACTATGTTCAAAATTTGACGAAATTCGGTTCGCTCGTTTTGGCGTGATGAGGTCATAAAGAAAACGGCTATCAATTCATATATGTATATAGATTAGTCAGCCCCAAATCGCTGCTCTTGCTCCTATCCAACGAACTCGATTAAAATTTTCGCAACGATAACGAGAAATTCGCAAATTAAAATTAATAATTTCCACGCCTCTGCGTTGTTTCGCCTCGAGACAACGTAAACTTTTCCTACGCTTCGTTTCGGTCGCACGGTCGTCGCAAAATTCGACGACTAAATCAAACAATCCGCGAACCTACAATCGCCAGATCAGCCAACACCCGCCACTAAACAACACCCCACCTGGCAAGGAACCCTCCCCCGACCCCCCCAAGCAGCGGTATCATCCCTAGAAACTCATACACGTGTACTTCGCGAACAAAAATTTCGTTTCGCACGGCCAAGAATGCACCTCGGATGGGGGTACTTCGAACGTCTCTTACCCTCTTCCCCCAGCACACTTTCGCCCGAAAAAGCAACCATGTTCGCGCCGCCAAGATGTAACGAGAGGAAAATTGACGATAACGCGTTGTTTTCGTCAATAAAAGAAATGCCGCCGCGAGACGCAGCCTACTGCGGCTCTTCGCGCGACGACCCGAGCAACCCCGCGGCGGCGTACCGAGGAGAATCTTCGTCGCGTACACGCTTGGTGGACGATCGTGCGAACATAATTTCCTTCGTTATTATGTGACATAACCTCGTAGTAACGAATTCGCGCCTTCTCTCGCACTCCCTCCTCTATCTTGGTTCCCCTATCATAGACGTTTTTCGCGTTACATCATCTTTAATATATGTACGTATACGAATTACTGTTTCGCGCGTCATTTAGATTTATAGCGAACGAAATGCCACATTTTCATGTTATAACATTAGCATCGAAATCGAAGTGACCACGGGGTGGGGCGTTGAATGCACGACCTAGTCGGTTCGTCGCTTTGCGAAAAGGATAGGGGGGGGGGGTCGAGTAAATTAATGAAAACAATGTCTTCGTAACGCGTCGTCGTCTCGAAGCTAGACATACGATTTCGTTCGAAAAAATAACGACGCACGGAGTCGACGCTTTTCAAATGACCGTAAAATCGAACAAATAAACTCTTTCGCATTTCCATTGAAACTTCATCGAAAAGCACAATTAATATAAACAACCGAGCGAAATAGGAAACCGATTCGATTGTCTTCGCGAATACGTACACTTCGGCGGACTGTATTTTCGCAACATTCTCATTTATCCATTTTCCCACACCTCACGCTACCCCCGGCTCGAGTTCCTATTGGCGTTTCCGAAGCCCGAAATTCGCACCGTCATCGTGTCGATTCCAGCGTAATTCAAATCCCGAATAAATTATTCGTACTTCCGTTCGAGTACCTTTTACCTTTTTATCGTACGCGTCGCCTTAGATAAAGCGTATTAATTAATCGCAGCGGGTTTAATTACGGATTAAACAACCTCCCTGCCTTCGCCGATTCTACTCGATTTTTCTATTGTTCTTGCATGTACTCGTACGTCGGTATCGCGTCTCGAAATTTCGGTATTGTTTTAAACCACACGATAATCGATCGTTCCCCGTCCCACTTCTTCTTTCATGCAAAATCAAACACATATACCATCGATAGATTTCATACATACCGAAATTTTTTTCGTACACTTCTCCTCCTCCACCTCGAAACGATTTCCGCCAAAAAAGAGTGATTCATCATCCCCTGTCGCAATTCGTAACTTTCTATCGCAACCTTTCCACTCATTCGCGCTCAATTACTCTACATTTTATAATTTATTTTTTCACGTAAAATATACCTACTGTATATACATACAGTATGTAAGCACAAAAAGCATGTACGAATACGTTATAAATACGAATACGAACATAATACGTATAAATAAATATGACGAAAGCGTTATCTCATCGAACCAGATCTCATCACTGATAAGAACACGACAACCAACACCTACGAAAAAGAATCTACAACGCGGCGTTATCTCAACTTCTCGACACACCGATGCACATCGTTACAAAATCTCTATCTCCATACAACTTCCTTTCAGCATCCTTGATAATTCATAATTCCCATCCTCCTGTCCGTGTCCACCTTCGCTAGCTAAAACTACAACAAGCTACCAGCATACACGTACATATTGCTACGCTTCGTACACATACACAAACTCTATACGCCTATATTAGGCGGAAAGTAATTCGTAATCTCGCTCGAAGCGTAATTAACGCGCGCAGGCAAAACAATCTTCTTCTGATTGAGATAAGGAACGCCACAGAGATAACGGTTCTCGAGCGATATACATACAAAGAAATCGAACATTCGTCGATCACCTCATCGTTACCATTTCGTTTTTATCGTGCATACACATCGAGATAAGTCCTTAATTAAGATTTCATAACGGATTGATGGCGGCGGAAAGCAACGACGGCGGGGAGGGGGCAACAGACTGATAACTGGAGGTTGGAAACGGTTCGCGATAAAACGCGAGTTCTTTTAAATCGCATACACGGTCCAGTAAAAAGTAACGTCCAATCGAGGAGGGTTTATCGAGATGATAAAATTGGGCGATTAACCAATACTCGCGAGGTATCCCGTCTAAAATTTTAGCAACCGTCACCAGCTTCCACGTGTTTGTGTGAGTCGAAAATCAAAATTTTTAGAGCTCGGGCACAAAAACCATTTCTGGTGTAATTTTCAGGGCCAAATCAAAATATAAATTATTTTTTTATTAAAACATTTTTAACGTGTTCAAGTACTAAAAAATTGCGTTTCCGAATTAAAAATTATCAGAAAATCGCGAACGTACGCCCGTCAAGTTGATACCGGCCGCCGCGTACTAGCGGAAGGTGTACGCTAACGCGTCGCAACCACCTTCGTTACTGCACGGACGCCCGCGTAAGCGTACATCTCCCGCTAGTACACGGCGGCCGGTGTCAACTTGACGGGCGTACGATCGCGTGTGTTGGGAGGAGACGGGGACGCGGCTCAAACTCAAAACCATCGATTTCAAAACACGAAAGAATCGCTAGAGTTATCTTCAAACGTATACGCGAACTCGGTCTCGAGAATTTCCACACTCGAGTATCCGAGAAACCCACATACCTCCTTTCCCCTCACCCGCGACACTTCTCAAACGATAGAAAGCAATACGAGATAAAACCCGCGAATACACAATACGTAAATCACAAGCCGCGCCAATTACGCGTTCTTATCGCTTATCAAGAGCTCCGCCATCGCGTTGCTGAAAGCTCCGAAAAAAACAACTCAATTATCTCGTCGACACGTTTATTCGGCTGCTCGCTCGCTGTAAGTACGCGCCGTGTACACACACAAGTATACTCGTCGAGCACCGCCGAAATACGTATCCAGTCTATCCACCCTACCGACATCGTCCAATTAACTTCGATACTTCGCTCGATATTACACGTAATGTCGAAAATACCGTAAAAAAAAAATCTACAGAATTCATAAAACACCGATAACGAAAAGAAAAAAAAAAAGAAAACCTTCTAGTCGCGTAGTCGACGCGAAAGAAACAAAAAACTCGATTATAAATTCGTTCCCAGAATTCGCGTCCTTTCCAATCACACGTGCAATTAATTTCTCGCTGAACTGGAAAAACGGTTAATTTGTTAGATTCGGTTACAGGTACTCGTTCGCGACTACGTTCGAGGCTCGAGAGGGGAGCGGAGATGGAAGACGCGTCCCGTCGCGTCGCGTCGTCGAGACGGGAAATCATTACTGAAATGTGTGTTTCGAGTATTAAGGTAATCCGTCCTTTCACGGCGTTTCTTCTTTTATGTACATGTAATATATTTCGCGTTAATTACTCGAGCTTCGCAAAGTAACCTAACCAGAGAATACGACCAACTTATACCGACGTCTCGTGCAATTAAACGCACTCCGACCGCGACCATTGCCGCGACGCGTAACTCGACGATCGACAAACACTCTCGAAATCGTCGAGTGGCGTTTATCGCCAAACCTCGATAATTCGTATCTCGTTGCGAGACGCGTAATTCACTTGACGTTATTTAAAAAAAAAAAAAAATAGGAAAAAATCGAGAAAAAACTCACTCGTTAAACCGGTATCGTCTTCGGCGAAGCCCAAAAAGCCTTTATTCATTTCTTCGGTAAAAGGCACAAATACATTAACGGTGGCCGGTTTCGGTATTTCGGAAACCTCGTTCAAAACTTGCGTATCGTTTCCGGGCGTCTCATTGAGCTTAATATTTTCGATTTTGATTTGACTCTCGGCAATGGACAGCTCGATCGGTTCGGCGTCCGTATCGGTGAGATCGTACAGCGACGGCGATACTTCGCAATCGTCGTTCATCAACCATTCGCCGAGCGTCTGTTGCGGCGACGCGTCCGCCGACGAACTATACGCCGAGTCCGACTCGGTAGCGCAGCCGGAGCGCGGCGGCGAACTTTGGCCGAGTAATTCCTCCAAATTCAGCGCCGGCAACGGCGTCAGATGTTTCGATTTCGGCGTCTTCTTCTTGGCCGATTGACGCGACGATCGTTGCGAATCGGTGGCCGGCGAGAGAGTCGCGTAGCGCGATTTCGCTGCCGCGTTACTAATCACGGCCGATGGCTGCGGACGGGCGTACCGCGACGTATTCGACGCGGATGCGACCGCGTTCAAGTCGAGTTTCTCGATCAGATGCTGAGGCGAGTCGTAGATGTAGTCGGTTGGCGCGACGGCGGCGGCGGCGTTATCGGCGACTGGTGAGAGTGCTGCTGGCGAGGCGACGGCGACAGCGGCGTTTACGCTGGCCACGAGAGGCGATTCCGATGATGTCGTGAGCGGTGCACATGTGGCGTTCGTGTCTAGCTGACACAACGAATATATCTCATTTTTGTTTTCGATTTCGCTAAAAGATATAAAACATAAAAATCGTAAATAAAAATCGACAAAAATTAACGATACTTTCAACAGAGAGAAAAAAAAACAACAAAATAACAACAAACAATGAAAACAGGGGAAAAAACTAACAAAAAAAATAACAAATTCTAAAAAAAAAAAAATCACATATACAAAATTTAACAACGTGGTAAGAAAACTCGAAAACAGAAAAAATTGCTCTTCCCAAAATATCGAAACAAAATTAAAAATAGCCGAAAAATTCAACTTTTTTCCTTTTTCTTTTCACAAACATCAATACACTAGAATAACGATTCGACGATACGAAAATTTCTTGCACTGATAACGGATACGACAACCCAGCCCCTTCGTCTTCCCGTTGGAGTTCCAAAAATAGTGATAAACTGATAAGATTCTTCGCTATATGTCGAGCCAAAAACAAATCGTACACACACAGCGCATCACTACCACACAAACGCACGTCTAAAAATATCCCGCGAAAATACACCTCGGCCGATTCTATTACTTGGCCGAAAAAAAAAACAATCTCGAGGAAAAATTGAACCGCGATCACGAAAGGGAAAAACAAAACAAAATTTCAATTACTGGAATGAATAATTTACTTGAAAAAGAAAATCCTCGAAACGTCGTTCGTCGCGCACACGACGACCTGCACAAACGAAAGCTCGCTAAAGCGCGACATCGAACTAAAAAAGCCAGAACTTTTAACCCAGTTTGCAGTTATCTGAAATCGATCGATTCGGCAAAACTCGTCGACGTTCGTGGGTAATCGGGAAGGTGAACGGTCTCCACCTTTTTCCTGACCTATCTGTAATCTGTCTCTGCTTTTTCTTGCTTTATGCTTAATATAGAGATAACGTTGTAGCGCGTTTCGGACGACGCGCGCCGCGTCGCGTCGGGCGTCTCTCGTTAGCCGTCGTCGCAAGACCGCGCGCGCCGCACGTACCATACGCGTCGCGTACATACCACATTCACACATTACATACGCACGTCGCACACACATGCATATACCATTACCAACCTAACCCATCACAACAGTCAACAATGCGCAACTATAATCACTTCTTAAAATAATACGCTACGCAGGCGAGGTCGCGTCCCCGCGTCGTCCTCGTCGTCGCTGCATCAAATGTTCAAGGTCTCGCGTACAACTACGCCCCAAGTACCGAGACCGACGCGCCCTCGTAAAACAAAAAAAAAAAAAAAAAAAAAAAAAACCAAAACAAAACAACCCCGTCAAATGAGAAATTCTCGCTATCCGTAGCCGGCGAATAACTCGTAATTTTTTTCGGTTTATTTTCAAGACGTTCGCACCCGTATACAAACCAACTCCTCGACTTTTAACATTTCGCCAACACGCATCCCATAAAAACATCCATTCACCCTTTACGTTTTCGTCGTTTCTCCACCTTTCAAACCCTTTCGCACCCAGCTAATCGCATCGTCCGCATACACGTAATATTTGCGAAATAATAAAACCGCCAACCAGCCTGAATTTCCTTCAACAAGCACCAACTTGTGCACGTATTTTCGTGCTTTTCGCCAATACCCCCCAGCCCCTCTCGTACGATCATACGCGATCCTCAATCCAGCTACTTCATAATTTTTACTCCAAAGCGAGCGCAAGTAAACGTGAAATTTCATCGTCGGCTGAATTACCCCAACCCCCTCTCCCTCCCTCCCCCATCGTTCATATTACGTAACACGTGCCTTCGTTTATCGTCTGCGGTAGCCGACATTTTACGACTTGTTTTCTTCTCAACTCGGATTTCGTTACAAAATGCCAGCACCGCTTCGTACACGTCGTCGCACATTTCGCAACAACCGACGATCAATTTTTTTTAACGAGCGTATCGTCGCGCTTTCGCCCTCCCTCCTCCCCAACCCGCTCCATTCGCGATTCTGTCATCTTACTAGTTATACGCGATCGAAATTAATTTAGTAATTGTTTTGTCGTTGATGACGACGTAAATCACGTCCAGTTTTATTGCACCTGTAAATTCGCGCCCCGACCACGTTTCATCGTCTTCCTAACGACGATAGATGCCGGCGCAGCGGCGAGGGGCAGGTGGTATTTTCAAAACTACACAAACCATCCAATGGTACACGTTTGGTTTATGGGGAAAAATCCGCGTCGCGATCACACCCGCAGATTTTATCCAGCTTTCGAGATGCGGTTAACTTTTACTATCGTTACAGGTTTGTACACAATGGGGTATCCCATCACTACAGGAGTCGAAAAGCCTCACATGTGTACCAACCCCCTATATTGAAAAACTCAACTCGTACACGATTTTTACCGCAGTAAAAAGTTTTCAATTTTTTATTTACACTCTCATCATCGAAATTTTGGTTCATTTGACATGGGATGACACTACTGCAATATCAAAAATTCAGACACAGAGGGAGCACGACGAATCCAAAAAAGGCCAAAATTATCCATTCTTCTCTCCAAACGCATTTTCCAAACCGTTGGAATAATTAGAAAAATTTCTAATAATCTGAAAAATACGCTCCAACGTCGAGCACCAATTCACGAAGCAGCTTATCGTCGAACCTTGAACGTTCTACCCTCTGCTCTGCTGCGCGATGGAAAATATTCCGTTACATATTCGAAAACAAGTACGCTTCGGCAATTACGCGACGGGCATTAAACCGATTAACCTTCCACCGGTGCAGACAATGTCGGCGATAATTTTAGAAAAACATCGCTGGACATTTGACTGCAAGATGATAGAAAACTACCGGCTGAGCGTAAAAATACGCGCACCAGGTCTACGAATTTACGCAACACAGCGTTACGGCGTCGTTATCATGAATGAATCATGTGATACACGAACGCGCGCTTGGAATCACAAGTCCTGATAAACGAATGCCAATAAAATATTCCATAACTCGATCATTTTTTTCGTTTTCGTCGCAACTCAGCATGTCTAACGCGTGATAGCGTAATAACCACCGATATTCCAATTTTTGGATACTTTTTCGCCCAAACCGCCGCTTCGCCATCGAGTTAACGAGTTCGTATACCAAAAACTTTATTATAAAATTTCCGAAAACTAAACCGACATAAATCATAACTGTCAAACGTACCCTAGTCGCTAGATATCCGCTTCCAACCACTTCACTTCCTCTTTCGTTCCTCCTCGAAACTGTTATCGTCCCAAAAACGCCGAAAACTTTTCGTTTTTTTCAACTCGTACTTGAAAAAGTTACACCGCGAGATATAAAACTTCGTCGTAAAATCGACCGCGAATATTAGCGAAATTGGTGACGCAGGAGTAGTCGCGATGGAAGGACGAGGAAAGGTGTCGTTCCGGTATGTTAGAAATTAAACAGGAAAAAAAACCTAAAACGCGTATTAACATTTTTCTCGCTGGAAGTGAACAGAATCTTCAAAATATCGTTCGATTTTTTCTTCGTTTTCATTACCAATTAATTAATCATTAGTCGACTACGTGTCCAAATCAAATACCATCGTTTACACGATTCCTCATGAAAATATCGTCTTCGAAGCATTCAAGTGACGAGCAAAATACCACGAATTTCCACACCCTTCCGCGAAAAAACCACTCGATTCGCGCATACCTCGGAATTCCGCTGTGGAAAACCCCATTATCCCTCGATCCAGCTCCTTGCCGCTTCACACCTGAAGAATGCGGTTCGCGTATTCGAATCGCGCCGCCGATATCATGACATCGAAACGTTCTCGCGTACAACGCGTCCATCGCGGCCGCCGCTGCGTCGTCTGCACGACCTTGAAAATGATTAACGTAGTCGTCAAACTACGTTTACAACGTTACGCCGAACCGGCCGCACTCGAAGAAAAACTTTTCGCGCGGTCACGTGCTCCGTACATCTCGCCGCCGCCGCCGCCTCTCTCAATTTCAAAATACACCTCATCCGCCAACGGTGGAATCTCGAGTCGCGAACTTGGTCTTTTCTTCGCAACGAAATCGTATACGTAAAATTTTAAAAATACGAAAATAAGCGTACTTAATCCGCTGTACCGTCTCTTTACTACATACAAGACAGCGCGTCGTCGCCGACTGTAGCCGCCGTACTCGCAGCAACTTCACAAGGTAACGCCCAAACAGAAAATTGTTTTTTACTCTCGTCGTCGGCTCCCTTTCCCGCCAACGATAGCCCTCGTTTATATTTAGAAATTTTTTCGATACGATAAATATGTACCTGCCCCACATACGAGCCAACCGCCGAAAAGGCCTCTCGTTTCGTCGGCATTGAAAAATAATATCGATATTTTAATGAATTTTATTACACGTACCAATTGTAACCAGACAAGTAGTAATTTAAAAACACAATACGCGTTAATGATAAGCACATTTATGGCTTTTGAATCGTGCTACGTAACCCGCGCCTCCCTCCAGCTCGCTTTGTCTTTCAACGCACAATAAGGCTCAATGTTGAAATTGAATTACAACGAAAATCGAGCGAAAGAGAAGGAAAATTGCTATTACACATCGCAGCACGACATACGCTAATGCGAATAATCTTCTTTACTAGGGAAATAGTATACCGAGTACTATGGAAGGGGAAAAAAACTCATTCAATGCCATATTACTCGCAATTGACGTGTTTTGTACAATAATTACGCGGAAGTACTGAACTTTGAATCGAAAACACCGGTCGATTTACGCATTAAACACGCACACTCACGTATCACTTTCACACACACTATAAAGTGACTCCTCAAATATGTAGATCGTGCGATCTTAATACCCGCTTTTTTCCTTAATTTTCAAATTAATTCTAGGAAATTTTTTACATTTTCGCAAATATTTAATCTACTATGTAAATACAAATTGTGACGTCATCACGCCAGAACGAGCGAACCGAATTTCGTCAAAATCTGAACATAGTAAATTAGGGTAATTATCGTAAATACGGAAATTTATTGGTAAGTTACCAAAAAACCGCAAATTTAAAGTAAACCATCATTGGTTACTGACTGTAAATCAACTGTAAATTACCGTAAATTGGTGGTAAAATACACAGAATGACGGTGAATTACTGCAAATTATGGTTAAATCAGTGTAAATTACAGGCGAATCACATGAATTAAATTACTGGTAATTCACAAAAATTGACGGTAAATTACCATGAATTACCGATAAAAATCGACGTAAATGACCGTGTTACCGAACTTACGGTAATTATTACAACTTATTATCAAGATTGCGCCATAAAATGACATTTACAACAATTTTGCTGTCATTCGCTTTTCCATAATAACGGTAATTTACCCCAACTACCATAAACTTCTGATTTAGATCTCCGCTAAAAGGTCGAGAAGATTTTTGTAACATCAATCACAATTGAGAGTAATCATGAATAGAAAAAAAAGGAGTTTGCGGTAGCGAGCATTGCGAAGCAAGGCGAAGGGCGGGGAGCGAAACTAGTAAAGCTAGTGGTAATATCAAAACGTGAACAACGATCTAGGCGTTATCGAACGAAGATAAACAAACTTCTCAGTGACTCGTTCGCGAACTACTTTACAAAAAAACGGAAATAAAAAAATTCGAGAACTGAAAAAAAAACGCAAAGATAAATGTTACATATCAAAATGTTCCCTTCTCGCGAACCAAGGCTTCACTTTGTCATTCACGAACGATTCGTTTACATTTGAGACAACGAACGTTCCAATTATCATTCATTAGCTCACTTCACGACCGCGTGATTCGTTTGGAAATGACCATTTCTTGAAACTTTTTTCCACCTTCCTTTAAAATATCCCTTTCTTCATCGATATAAAAGTTTGTTTTAAATATTACGCACGACCGAATCGTTCAAAGAACGTTCTTTTTCGATTCCTATTATCAAACGTATCTTCAAGCAATACTTCCACCTTCGACGAATCTTGAACTCCACCATTTCATTATCGATTCAACCCCTCGTTATATTTCTCACCGGTCTTTCCCGCCCCCTCCACCTCCTCCATTCAAATCTTACCGGCCATCAATCGCGTCATAAAGTATTCCGCACGAACCACGCAACTTTACCGATATCTACTTCTAAAAAACAAAAACTTCTGTTCCAGAAAAAAAGAAAAAGGTTAAATCTCTCGTTAAGCTCGATTTCACGATTCAACTTATCAAACCCCTCGTCTCCTTTCGCTGCCGACGGCGCCCAAAATAGCACCCACGAAGCCTTGACTTTTTGGCCGAGTAAAAATACACGAATTCGGGCGATAACGTCTTCGCGAAAAAAATTACCTTTTTGTAGATTCGGCCAAACTCAAAGGCACGTGTCGAGTATTCCCCGACGATTAAATTTTCGCCGCGGAATGTCGATAAAATCGCTCCCCCCTCTATTGTCCCATCACCTTGTGGTAATCCTGCGAAATATGGAATTCCGCGAAATGCGAAAATCGCGCTAGCGTTCACGTGCGCATTCGTTAACGAGCCCGAGAATTAACCTTTCTCATAATAATATTCTAATTAAAATCGAAATCCTTACCCTGCGCTTTGCCCTTTGTCTACCTTTTAAAATATATGTAACGCGATTGCGATTACAAAAACCTGCATTTATCGTGTTAAATTCGTACGCCAGCTGATACGCCGCGCCATCGCAACACTGCCCCGCAAACGAAGAATCACCGACGAAATTGCTAAATTAAGAGTCCAAAATGGCCTTGGCCGCGAAACGAGGTCGATATTGCTAATTACGATTTTTTTTCTTTTCTCATATAATCGTCGTGTTTATCTCTCTTATGTACCATGTTTCGATAAGGTTCGTCAATTTTTTCACCAACTTTTTGGAATATTACATTATTATATTTTGAGAGGAAAAAAAAATCGAAAAAGATAACGAACGCCGTCGCCGAAGGTTTTCTTCGTCGGGGAAAAAAATACTCCTTAGTTTTTAATAAAGGAATTTATAAACCCCGCTTCCTTCGACTTGCTCCCATCGTGCCGTTGGTATTTTACTCGATGATTCATAATAACAGACGGTGCGCAAACGAAGGGCGTACGGCGGTCTACCGAAGAGAAGAAAAGTCGATACGCGTCGTTAAAAAGGTACACCTTTTTCTTCCTTTTTGGTTAAAGGTAAAACACACGTATCGATTTAGAATCGTATTCGAAACTATTCCAAGACCGAAACGCGCGATTCGTTCGTACTCGGCAAAAACGACGCATACAAAAACACCTCGCCCACGAGTTAAGACGTAAACACGCAGTAGGTCTAATCTCATTATCACCGGAATGCCATCGACAATCGCCAAAAAATCGCCCTCGATAACCGAATCCATTCCCTGACGTCGAATACGACCATGTCTCCGACGTCACGATCATCTTTTTTCCCCCTTTTCCCCGACAGATAAAAAAATTAACTAAGCGAAAAATTCGTAACATAAATACGACTAATTGTTGATAAGGCAAAAAAAATGTACAATTCCAAATACGAAGGCTAAAAAGGAAAAAAATGAAAGAAAAAGCCGCCGATTTTAACCTCTTTTTTCCTTCATCGCGTAGGACCATCGTCGTCGACACGCCACGAATTAATTCGTTAATTAAAAGCTCCATTTTGTAATTCGTTTTTCCCCCCTCACATCGAACAACGAGTCAACATTTTATCTCATTAGACGTAAAAGCTCGCCTGCTTTTCGCAACGTTCGACAAATCGTTCGATTAAAATTTCGCCTCGTCTGAAACAAGCGAGAGAGGATGAGGTCTTCCTCGCTTTTCCTTTCGCTAGTCGCGATACTACACGATATTTCGCGCGAATATGGGAAATATTCGCTCGTTCTAAACGTTCCGATATTTAATATTACTCTCGGAGGCGTTTTTATTGCAACGAAAGAAGTTAATTCTCCGCGTTAAAAACGATCGATGAAATTTCTATCGTCGAAATTTTCTCATTTTGTTTCATTATGGAAGTTTTATTCGTTTTTATAGCCCGATAGATTTCCGTTAAACAAATTTTACGAAGTTTTGAGAGATTTCTCACTTTAAAAAGGGTTACGATGAAAAAAAAATTAACGTTTTATTTGTTTTCAATTTTTCGAATCATTTTCATCATTTTATTTTTATCGCGATTTTTATTATTTTCTAATTTTTTGCTCGAAAATTTGACCCCGTCTTGAATGACGTCTAAAAGTTTTACAACTAGACGACAAGAAATCACGGTTAATGCAGATTCGTGCAAATTATTCATTTTTTCCTTAAATTTCGGTTACTCCTTTTCTTTCATTTCAATGTAACTTTCGTCTCGACATCTTCCTTATTTTCCACTCGATTATTTCGATGTTAGCATTCCGTCCATGTCAATAAAGTATTTGAAAATATCTCATCACATTCAAGAGTGCACAACCTCTTCCCACCCTCTTTAGCCACTTCTAATAAAATCAAATCTGCAGAAATATTTTGTTCGTTTCAGCGCACAACATTGAAATGCACTCAACTCCGCGGAAAATCACCCCTTCCCCTCGTTAACCCTCCCTCGTGCACCGGAGGGATAAAAAATAAACCAAAAACTTACTCGATATTACCAAAATGAAAAACTTCACGGTCGCCGAAAATGAGAAAAAAAAAACGCTTTCACTACACAAAACGCGAACACGATCGGACAAAAATTAACACGTTACACGGCGCCGACGTCTTCTAAACGAAACGGAAAAAAGAAAAAGAGCGAGAAAGAAAAACGCTGCAGAAGTAAACGCGAAAATCCGACACTTCGAGCGAGATAATGAGCGTAACTTTTTTTTGCGTTAAATTACTCGAGAATACCGGCGCTTAACGTCAGTACAACGCGATAAAAAAGCGCGATAATTCGCGTAAAATTAAGAAAACGAAATCCGGGGGTAAAAAGAGCACAAAAATACGCAATTAAGACCTTCCAAGTTGAGATTCCGAACAAAAAAGATTAACCGCCGTAAATATCAATAACGAATTATTCGAGAAAAGAGAGAAAGAGCGAGCGAGCAAAAGAGAAAAAAAAGAGATAAAAAAACTCGCACGTGGAACTTTCTTCGTTTATATTTTTTGAACTTGAAGAGGAAAAGATGAAAAATTTACGCGTATTTAAATCTGTGTCAACTCGGAATACCTACTTAATAAGCGATTTTTCACGTGTTGCCTTATTCACCTACATAGATTTTTTCATTTTCGCAATCTCTTATCTATAAAACCACCGAGCCACGAGTTGTACGCGTGTCGTGTTTATTTTATCGGCGTGTATTTTTACCCGGTATTTCTTTTTACATCATTTCACTTACAAATTTTATACACGTTTAGATAGGATCTATTTAATCGAAAGATGCATTCGCATTTACATACTCGTATCTCACAGCACTAATCGTCTTCGAAATTTCCACCGAAGATAGTATTAAATTATACGCGTAATTTGACACGTGTCACCAGCTCATCGTAAGCCACGAAATGCATCATAAATAGCATTATAGTCTAATATCGGCGTTATATTACATTTTGACTTGACACGTGTCACGTGGCACGTGTCATTAGTACGTCATACGCTGCGAAAGACCATGCAAAATTGTATAACGGCCGAATATTGATATCGTAGGCAGCTAGGCACCTAGGCACCGGCTACCTGAGCAACGTTATATTGTGACACGTGTCATTATGGCAACAAATGTTTCCATATACGAGTAAAAGTTAACACGTCACGTTACAAAATTATCATTCGAATACCACCAGTAACATGACTCAACGCCGCGTACCTCAACCAACAAAAACATCGGTCATCTCCAAAAATTATCTTAATAAAGATAAACGATTAGTTCGAAAGGTAGGATCAAAAAAAGCTATCAACGCATCCCCCGTATTTCATTTCAAACTCACGCTAAGACCATCGCACCGTTGACATTCCGACTAGAAATCAATGCCCTGTTCGATTCTCCGGTACACTTATCGTCGCAAAAAATAAATCCTCTCAGCGTCGTTTCTCACTTCATTTCGTCAACAAATCCAAAACGTATCTGGATCGCGTCCAATTTCAACGTATTTAACATTCTGCATAGCACAACTTCTGGCCCACCGCCTCGATCATTAGGTAAAATCTACACTCGTTCGGAGTATTACCTAAATACCTTATTCCGTCGAACGCACCAAAGCGCCTCTTTACGAATTGTACCACCGTTTTCGGGTAAATAAACGCCCAAACCGAGGTGAAAGTACGTTTTCCGTATAGTCGAATCGTTCACATATACGAGCACTCGCTACACGTCTTCAAGTACACGCTACACTCGGATATGTTACGTAACCGTTACGTCATCACGTCTACGCGTACGCAAAACTAATTAACAAAATGGCGACGAAATTTGCGCCACTGCTTACTGTCGATGTCGATAATCAACAGGAAAATATGGTAAAATTTACATCTCTTAAATGACGAAATCCGATATCAACAGGTCAAAAGGGAGCAGGAGGCACGATGCTCGAAGGTAAATCATCAACGGACGACATCTCTACGATTCGACATTTTTACGCGGATCATTAAACAATAATTCACCTACTTCAACTTCATATCACGATTACGTAACAAATCGAGTGTACTTTACCGCGAAAAAAATTCATTTTAGATGGTACTCACCTCACGATAAAATTAACGCAAACTACGCTCAAAGGCTTTTGATTGTTGTTATAAATTAATGTTGATTGGGTGACCACCCAAGCGTAACCACCTCCGAGGGCTAAAAATCTGTATCTTTCGGTTTGTGATTGGCCTTTCTCAAAAACTGTAAAAAAAATAACGTATAAGATCGCGTTGAAAAAAATGAAAAAAAAAGTACCGTTGTTTTCACAAGTTGTTAATATTATGTGAAAATAACAAATCAAAAACTAATTATTATTCGCATTCGAAACGCGATGACGTTAAACGAAGAACACATCGAAATCTACGTCGCATCGTGATTTTTTTTTTCGTTTACATTTTTCGAAGTCCATCGCCTATCGTTAAAGGGTAAAGATTATCTTACAAATCACTTGGAAACCGAGTAATATTTTTGATATTTTTCCTTGTTAATCTATGGAAACAAATTTCAACCTTTTGTTACAATGATTTCGTCACCCGTAAAAAAAAATCAAACTCTTCGATTGGCAATTAAAAAGTTGAAGAAATTCATAAATTTTACACAAATCCTCTTATCATCGAGTTTTGTACATCATTTTCCAATAACGTCAGCGATTTCGTAAAATCAACAATTCAAAAATTTGATTTATCGATCAATAATATAAGATACGAATAATAATTCGTGATAAAATAAAAAAAATAATTAAGGTAACTAATTACACAGATAAGGTGTAAAAATATATCTCGTCGAATAACCCCTGGCGCTGGCGCCAACCCTTTGCTTACGTAATTTCACGTAATATTGAAAAAAATTCTAAATCCCAGAAATATTTTATTTTAAGGGGCATTTGTTTGAAAAAAATGCCAACTGCGATGAAAAATTTGCAATCTGATTTAAATAAACTTCATCACACGCAGCGAATGATCTTGTTCAATTCCATCTGCGGTAACTACATTTATCAATGAATAAAATAACGCTTAAAAATGAACATTTTCGATTTCCAAGTCCCAACGCTTACTAACAGACTACCCCCCCCCCCACATTATCTTCAATTAGACACGAAAAAAAACGAAATCAAACAAATCTTTATCGAACACCCTATTACGCCGAAAATTAAAAGAACAATCGTATTTGTTCATCTCGAAAAACAACTCTTTTAGCGTTAAAATCAATCGCGAAAAAATTATTTTTATCTTTTATCGCTAGGCTGTTTATTATTTTCGTTAATTCTTCTGCTATCTTTCGAAAGCAAAAATTTCTCGACTGATTTGAAAAAAATGGAAAACCTTGAAATCAGCGGCGCGTGTCAATAACCCACAAACGCGTACTACTCGCGAAAGGGAAACTGAAAACACCTTGGATATGCGAATACGGCGATAAGAGCGTTCCCAAACGATGGCCTTTGGCTTTTTTTTCTCATTTTCGTAGATACTATATTCTTACACGAAAAAATTAGCCTAATTAAGGAGAATAATGTAACCAGCGGTTACGGTTCGTTTGAGTACTTACGGTTTTTAAAGCAGTTTTTAATCACATTTGTATCTTGAGCGTGGTGATAATCGTAGATGGATTTTGTTATCAGCGTATCCGGATCGTATCCAAAAAATTCCACGATTCTGTAAAATTTCAAAAAATAAAATTCAAACGTCAATAAATACGCATAATGAGATTTTACTTTCAACCAATACGTATGTAATTTTCTTTAAAAAAACGATCCTCAAATTTCTTCAAAATACATCGTTATCATTTTATTTGAGCTAACGCCGGCATATTTACGCTTCGGCAACCTCAATTACACGATTATTTTCGTTGCCTAAGACGCTTATAACATAAATCCTATCAGTTCGCTTTTTCACGCCGTCATCTCAGTTTTCAACCAAAATTATTCTATTTATTCGATCAAAAACAAAATAATTCCGATACGACTCGTTTTATTGAAATATCTAACAGCGTCGCCTACATTCAAAAAATACTCCAAAGGTTATAAAGCCTGCAAATGTGACGACATGGCATATCAACGCGAAAATATCAATTCAAACATCAATTAAGAAATGGAGTAGAAAAACGAACGCGAAATTAATTTCGGATCCTTGAAAATCATCGAATGATTTACGATTTTTCTAATCAACTCGTTCATTAGAGAAATACCGATACATCAATTATAATTTACTGCTGATTCGAATTCGAAATATAAGTCGAGAATATTCGAAAACCGATCAATTTGCTCGATTACGCAGATGAATCTCGAGACCGCTCTGTCCCTCCTTTTTCGCGCACAATATGTCACGATGAATTCGCGCAAAAAGAAAACCAAGGCTGAAAAAATAATACATTCGGCCGATAACACCGAACGGATCATGTAGGAAGTAAAACCTAATTTATAGAGGCTAATTAAAACGACATTTAATCGTCGCTTCTGCGAATTTCTCAAAAGGCCGTTTGTACCAAATAGTTCGACAACTTTTTTCACACGATTGCTTCTACGAACGGAGTCATTAATAGTTTACCTCGAGGTGAAGTTCCCGGATTCGAAAACAACGCATTTTTCAAAAGCAGGAAACATCTTGGATCGCGATGACACCGTTTCGAAATCACGAATCGAGCGTGTAACCGTCTAAATCGTCGGTACTTTTGAAATAATTACCTTTCATCGGCGTACGTGTATTTCATGTCCAACGAATGTTTGCTCAAGAAGGTGTTACGTCCGAGGGGCACCTCGATATTAGCCGGATGCCAGATCGCTTCGCCGATGCCGACGAAATGAAACGCCGGAGGGTTATTCATCACTGGTATCGAACCGTTCGACGTTTTGGAAGTCGAAGATTTGTTATTATTTATTTCTTCCTTGAGGTTCGCAAATTCGGTGCGAACGACACGACCGGTATAGTGGATTACCTGTAATAAACGCGTCGTATATTAAAACTAACATCGATATTTGACCGCAGTAATGTCGTTAAACGGTTTACGTAGAATCTCTTAAATCGAATGAACCGACGAAAGAAAGAACGAAGGCTCGAGTATTTACGTCTGTTGGACAAATATATCGCTTAAATTACCTTATATTGAGTGGATTTATTGACATTGACCGATCTCCCTTTCGGGTTCCATTTCATTCGTAAAAAGAACGATTTCTGCACGTCGACGTCTTTGGGTGATAACATTTCCTTGATTTCGGCATGATCGCAAGGATGACTCAATTCGAAAATACTTTGTCCGAGAATTTCCACCTGTAACCGAAAAAGGAAACTAATCAAAACGTCCGATACTTTCGCACGTTATTTCGTTTAATTCGCCAACAAGGGGAACGCTAGGCAACTTAACGCACACGTATCATTCTATCACGCGCCTGCACATCGCGGAACCACCAAAGACGACCTTGCGGTCGTGAAAAAATAAATTCGCCACCTTGGAAAAAACAACGTCGTCCTCATTTCCTAATCGATTAACGAGGCAACGTCTGCCGCAAAGGCTCACCTGTTGCAGGCCCAAATAACGATTCACGCTATCCGATATAAACATAATATCGCCGTCTGTCGTGGCCACCAGTAAAAATCCTTCCAAGGAATCCACGAACAACGAATCCATATTGCATCCTTCGATTTCGATCTGCCTCTCTTGTTTGATCGGCACTGCGATGTGAACAAAATCCGTTAGTTAAACGGATACTTAGCACGTCGCCGTCAGCCATATATTTTAAAATTGCGTCGGAAATTTTCTCGAAAATTTTCTAACACGTATTAGGAAGTAATTAGGGATCTTAGATGTTGAGATTTCGGTAACGATCGTCGCCGTTGCCGCAGCTGATTTAATCGAAATCACGTAAGTTTACGTTCTAATTCGTCTTAAGGCCATAACACCTCCCACCTCCTCCATTTACGACAAATCACCTCCGTAAAACGTAAACCGCGCCGAAATTTTCAAACAGCACACGTTACTCACGGAACGAAGAATTTTTTCCATCATACAAGGTGATACTAAAAAAAATCGTCTCTCTGGGTGCGGCTTTCGTAATCGAGAAAATTTCACGCAAGTTACAAAAACCAAAATCAACGTAGTCGCGAACCAGAGCTCGGTCTTGTCGGACCATGCACGTACATTTCTTTCATACACTTACTCGAATGAATTACAGTTCGAACTTTCAAATACGATATAGCCACCCTGATGACCGAAGCTTTATCTAGATGTGCCACCTTGGCGGCTGGTAAAGGCAATAACGAAGACAAATCCGTGAATATTTCAGTCTCTTTTCCGCGTCTGGTGCGCGCCGCATCTCTCGACTTCTCCTTTCGTTTTTCCATGTTTCTGTAAAACAAAAATCATCGAAACAAAATGGCGCATTAGAAATCAGTGCAACGGTAATTGAACGTTGAAAAATACAATACACGTTAACTTAAACGCATTTATCGTTTTTTCGCTCTATTTTATCTATCAAAGGAAACACGTCGTTTATATTATCGTCGAATTTATTATTTTTAATTCATAATAACGCGTTATAATTGCATCATGTACATATTTTCGCCAGCACGCGATAAATTCTTCGCTCGCTGTACAAACTCGATTTTATTTATCGCCCCGAGCCATCTCTATGTATCGTCCAAGGATACGGATTTTCGAAAAATAAAAAATACTCGTTTACGAGGGTAATTTTCCCCTCTTACGACGGAATTCCCATTACTCAAAATATCGAAATTAACTCCACGGCTCGTGACACGATATCCAACGCCACTTCCGATATTACCGAAATAATCGTCAAACAAGTGCACTCCGACGACGACACGCCAACTCGGAATATCCTCGTCATTCGCAGACGAGCCGCAATCAGTATCGACAAATCCACGCAGCAACTTCCGAGGACTCAAACCGCGTTAAAAATCGGCCACCAGAATAATTTTCGCAATAACAAAGCACCGTGTAACCTCGTCGAAGGCACGCTCATCGATTCGCTACTGATTGCGTGTCTGTAGGTCGACTCGAAAAATACTCCAGCGCGGGCAAACGAGCTGCCATGATCCAGATATCTAATCTCACATACGCATCCATCCATCTCTCGATGCTTCCGATCTGCCGACCAAAGATCAGGTCGAGTACGTAGCCCGCCCTTCGGGAAAATCCGCAGGTTCGATGACCCCACGCAACCAACAGGGTTTCGCAGAACCTTCGCGCGTATTCGCAACTCCACCATGTCGTCGCGGTCGCTTCGTTTATCTCGTTTAATTAGCGGATGAGAGAAATCAATTTTTTGTTTTTTGTTTACGCCGCCGTCATCATCGTCGTCGTCGCCGCCACCGTTAAAAGACAAGGCGCGCGTACGGCCTTGGCCGACTATGTTCGCGTATACACACACACACACGTCTGTTTTACGCGTTATGCATGCGTGATATATTTGCATATACACACGTATGACATGACAATACACCGCTTCTCTACCAGTGTTATATCTTCTATACTGTATACGAAAGCGACCAAAACAAATACGCGAAATTTTTCGATGTTTTCTGTTTTTTAATCCCTAAAAATGAGTCATTCGCGCGATGAAAACTTCGCAGACGTCGCATTTCAATTTCGTACGCTACACTCGCGCTAGTTAACGACAGCATTTGACCATAGGCTATTTCTAAAAAGGCAGAGTAACGGAAAAGGTGCCACTGGCGAAGTAAATTTTCGCACTTTCTCAACGTCGTTGCCAACAGAATAATAGGTTTCAATTCGAACGTGGTAAACAAACAATTGTAGGAAGGACTGTTTTAAAACACGTACGTCGTCGTACGTCGACAGGAAGCTAACTAAATTTCATACAAAATGGCGGATTAAAAAAAACACAATACCGATAATGCGGGAGAGGCTTCATATTAACAGATGAGCGGCGTAACCATAGAGGAGCGATTCAGGATTTGAACCTTAACCTCTTCCCTGCTCCGCATAAAACTCGAAAAATCGCTTTTTCTAATCTAACAACACTTCAGCGTACCTGCCCAACTTATTTATTGCATTTTTTAGCCGAATTGATTGCACTTCCTCCTCCCCCCTCTCACCATCCAAGACACGCTACTGGTGAATAATTTTCTTCATTCGAACTAAAATCCTTTCCCTTCCTTTCAACCTAGCCTACCTACACCGCAGTACAATACATCATTCAAACCTTCTGCATTTTAATGAAAAAGCTCAACTTCACACGACATCGACGTTTTCAATTTAATTCCGTAAAAACTTCTATCTCAATTGTATCGTAAAACGACGAAAACTTGAGAAAAAATACAACAAGTTGAAGTTCAATACAAACGAAACACACGAACCATGTCTCAAGAATAAATTAATGATACTCGAGAAAAACATCGAAATTATACGCAAACAAGTACTTGTCAATTTGCGTTCCGCCGAGTACCAGCGGCTCAGTGTCACGTCGTCCCCGCGTTTCGTCCATTGCGATAGGTGTCGTTACGAACGTTGCGGGCGTTGCTGCGAAAGAGCCGCTGAACTTGGTGAAACGCGTCAACGGTCGGGCGTTCGTTCGAAATTCATTCCGTTTTTTTTTTCGCGAGAAAGTGAAAACGACTTTTCGTCTCCTGGGTAATATTTTCGAAAAGAAAAAAATCAAAATTTTATAAAAATTCGATTGCACCACGAAAATGATCACCCTCTCCTCTTTCACACTTCTTCCTTAAAGAATTAAAAACCCACAGAAACAATCCATATTAGACTCTGACCATAAATTTATCCGATAATAACATACCACCATACCGATCTAATAAACTCGTTAACATCCTCCTTGCTCCCCTCCCTCCTACTCTACTACTCGAATCTACGCCCAAAATAAATCGTACCTTAATCGTTATTCGTCTTACATATGCACAAAGCCACTTAAACCCAATACAACGAAACTGGAACTAATCACAATAGATACTTAAAACGACATCACAACACGAACTGACGTTTCAGAGCATGCCATAAAAACATGATACACCATACACGTTATCGACGTTTGTAGTCGTAGCTAGAATTATACGTATAACATGTACCATACCGCTCAGAAAGCATATATAGACGCACGTACACACACACACACACACACACACCAAATGATTCGAGTAATAACCCTATTACCAATTAATTACCGCAGGCGGGTATGAAAATAATACTCGATTCAGTTGCTATTGCTTCCACAAAAAAAAAAGAAGAAAAAGAGTTGACGAGAAGAGAGTGCAGAGAACTGCAGGCATGAGGAACTCAGTTTCGATGTTCGCGATTGAAAAGAAACGAAAAGTATTTGATCGAACATCAGACGAGTGAAAATTTCGAAGAATTTTGTAACACATGGTTAAATTCAACAGTCGCCGAGATACCCAATTACCCACCGAATGTTCATAAAAGTATTTCACTTACACCCTTACATCCTGAATTACCCCTGAAACGGTTCCTCAGACAAATTCGGAAACTCCTTATATTTGTATACAGTATTTCTAACAAATCACCAAAATTAACGTTTCGCGAATCGTTTCAGCTCGCGTGAAAGGTTATCTATACACATTTAACCCCGCGTGCCATTTTATTTACATAAATAAATCCTTTCGCGAACAACAAATAGCCACTTTTTTTTTCCGAGTCGTAAATTTAAATATAAATACTACGCCGAATTCGACCTTAGCACGAACAAAACGTCGTGTATTTTAGCTACCACTGATGCATATCCTTTCACATTATACGATAAGTTTAGAGGGTCACCAAATCTGCAGCAATCGCTCGTGCGTAATTAGTGATTCGTTAAAAATGTAAAATACGATAGCTCAGTCGCAAATTTTACGACACACTGATTTCTACGCTTTAACGTGATGAAATTTCGCCCAAAAAAAAAATCAACATTTCTTTATCGTTTATGTTCAAAGTACACAAATACCACCACGTACATGAGCAATTTCCAGTACCTAAGGCCTTTTTGGCCCCCAAACTAAATCCCCTCTTAGCTATTGTACTGTACGTAACATCATACATGCCAACCGGTTCGTAAAAAATTGCAAATTCAAGATAAAAAAAAAATACACCCGGTGAACTGGCGATGTATCTCTCTCTCGCGCACGTACAAAAAAAATCACATTCGATAATTTCAATTCTCGGAAATATTTACTTTAATTACGGTTTAAATCGAATTGAATTTTACGACAGGCGGCGCGGCGAACGTCAGGTACACAGCCACTGTAACCGGATTTAATCGCGAGTTCGTAGAACTATTATCGATATTAACGCAGAAAAATTACGCGTCTAAGAAAGCAAAAACCCCATTTTTAATTACGAAGCATCCGTTCGGGTTTATTCGTATTATTTCTATATCAAATGCGCAACATAAACTTGGCAAAAGATTGATTTGATTACGATATCGAGGTATCTAACGGATTTTCCTCCAGAAAAATCACTACCTTTTCGCTAAAAATCTCTTAACTTCACCACCCCTCCCCCTCCGTCGTCAATGCGGTCAATTTTCCGATTAAAAGCAAAGTCTGTGTTTAAAAAAAAATCATAATCTATATTCCAAAACAGACTTCGTTCGTTTTTGCAAATTTTACAGGAGAAGGAAAACACGTGGTACACATGGTTACTACTGGTTACATTACATTGGCCGTGGTGAAGTCAAACGCGTAACATAACTGGATTCGGTTTGTTGTGACGTCACTGTTTTTCTGTTATTTATTATCTTTTTCAGTTTTTTACATTTTTTTTCAGTCGTATCTATTTTAGGCCCTTTTCTCCTTTGTATACCAGTTTGCGTTTAGGAATTGAAACATAAATCATGTCTTTCTATGAACGTCTTAATTTCATTAACGATATTGAGCATACAAAAATTTTCAATTTGCATTATTCGTCGTTCGGACTTATTTAATTTATTTATTAAATTATTCAAATGTAATACTTCAACAATAAATGACTAAAACTTTCATTTAGTCTACCAAGGAAAAGGATGAATAAGTTACACGGTATTATTCTTTTGGTAAATTTGTCTAAATTTTTAATTATAAAATAAACATTTTACAGTACGAAGACTGAAGACAAAGAGATGTGAGAAATAAGTGTTCAAATTCGTAGCCAAATTGAGTAAAATCTCATTCAAAATCTGATAAAAAAAATTGACCTCCTGAATATTTTTGTACAACTAATTATTTATTTATTTATTTCTCCTCAACTTACGAATATTATAGTGTAAAAAAAAGTCAAGAATACAGATTACAAATACAGACTTGTTGAAATTATTCATCTTTAATTTTTAATTAGACATAGACTAGACAAAGCATTATTATATATTTGCAAAATAAAATAATAAATTTGAACTTCGAATTTGAGCTTCAAGAACAAGACAACAAGAGAAATAATATACAGAGAGAGAGAGACAGATGCGTAAAAGTAAAATAAACAAATAGAATAATGACGTCAAAGGTCCAGCCGAATCCTGTTACGCGTCTGTAAATTCAATTGGATTTTTACGTGGGATTCACGCTGTATTTTGATGGGTTGGAATTGTAAGAATGAAATTTATAGCCAGTAAAATTGTAAAAAAATGAACGTATTAACATGTTCATAAAAAATTGATGGTCGTTTATCAAAAAAGGACAATTTTTGTGTAATTTTTTTGAAAAATACTTCGCGTTTTCGGTTTTTCTTGTTCTCGCACTACTTTTTCATTACCTTGACTACTTGTGAGAAACCCCGGATGTATAAGTAGCGTATTTAAGGGATTGTCTAGGGGGTCTGGACCCCCTCGGCAACTTGAATTTTTTCCAAATGTACGAATGCGCTTCCTAGAAATATACTATTCACCTCTTTTCTCATCTCACGCAACTTCAACCCTACGCCAATCGCCTTTTAAGAAAAACTCACCCGAAGAGAAATCGCGAAACTGCGAATTCCTGCACACGCGCCTTCACGTCAATTGCAATCGCAAACAAAACACGAGGCTACTTGAGGGCGGCATCGTGACTGACGTCAACGTAGCCGCAGCCGCGACCGGGAAACGTGCTCGTGATTTCGATTACAGCGAGAAACGTCACGTAAGACTAGACCTTTCGACGACGCGATTCGCTGCGTGTCGAATATAAAACACCCTGTTCCGTTACCAAAAACAAAATGAAAATCGGGATACTTATCGACGAAACGTATTGAAAATCGGAAATCGGGATCTCGACCGCGTCAACTGCTCGCATCGGTCGAGAATCCGCGGCCACCAAGGGCCTGCGCACGTTACACCTCGTCGAGGGTAGAAAAAAATTGAAAATATAATTATACAAACACTGCGAATACTCCGGATCACATTTTCGCGAAATTACGCAAAATTCGGTCACACTTACACTTTAACCAGCGCGTCGTCTCCAAAACTCGATTCGTACGGTGGCATCGCGATGCATCCAAGGCACACGATTAGGTTACGCGCAGCTACTACGTTCAAGTACGGCGTCGGCATTTTGTACCGAGCCCGAATTTAATTAACGTCCGATAATCGCGAAGGCTCGATTTAGAACGTTCGTAAAAAGCCAACAGCCTATTGGTGATTTTCGATTATAAACGACGTCATCGCGCCCGCGCGCCCTCCACCGCCCGAACAAGTTTATTGTTTACCGATGGAAAAATATTTTTGGGGAAAAACAATAATATACGCGTACGACGTATCTATGCTAGAAACAAGGTAATTAAAAAATATATATACGCGTAAGGCACGCTTCTTCTGCGATATCTTCGACGCGGCCATCGAGCTCGACTTCGTCCATTATCCAAAACAATTTCGAGCAAATTATCAATGGACAGCTTTCGTAACTGCTCGATAATGCGTTTCCTTCTAGAAACAGTATTTAGCCAGCGCGCCGAAAAACAAAATACCAGCGTCGATTAACATACCATCGCCGCAAAGGACACACCTCCTGCGGAAAACTCCTCATCATTCCGCAAACGCCACTTGACCTTCATCCGCGTCTACCTTTACGACGCTTCCAGCTACATCAGAAATTCGTCGCGTATCTCGAATATTTCACCTTATTTACGTCAAACCGCGCGATAAAGTCGACGTTTCGACGCACCTCTCCGCACATCCTCCTCCACATCGCTTCTTCGCCGCGTCAGCGTTTATACACCAACCCGTCGTATCGTGCCGACGACGTCGAGGATGAAAAACATCGTCGATTTCATCGCGAAATCTCGTCTACACCGAGCGAAGACCTTGAAACGGAGAACTCGCGTGCCGTCGTTCGAATTATTTTTCATTTTCAAGTAAGAAAATCTCAAAGACGACGCAAGCTCTCTTGCGTCGACGTCCATATTGCTCGATGGTGAACCTACGAAGTGACGGAAGTTACTTTGATATTGTTTTTATTTAATTTATACATAATTCGGAAATCGTACACTCGCGCATCGTCCTTCTACCCTCTCAAAATTGGGGTATACCAAATCACTTCGCAAGGGAACTGTCGCGAGTGTTGATTCCAATTCGATCAACTCCAAGATTACTCGAAATGGGATATCGAAAAATAAACAAAAATAAATTTTTTCTGATAGATTTTTGAAAAATTCGCAAAATTTGCAGAAAATATAAATTTTTCAGCAAAATCTACACACTTCGTCAACCTCAAATTGACGCTTAAGGTTTCTGATGGAACTAGAAGCATTCCCAATTCAGAGGAGCCTAGGAAGATCGGAGAAGGGGATAAAGTGACTGGGATCACGAAAAATATCAAAAACTATATTTCAGTTGCATCCATATGCGTCAATATTAATCATTTTGTCAACAAAGCAATTTCGAATCATCGCTATTTCTCTGCTTACACGACTTTCCAAAATTTCAAAAATTGATCAACCTACATTCGCTTTTCTTTGTAATTTCGATAGATTTAAAATCGTTTATAGTCAAAAACCGAAAAATGTAATTTTTCCGAGAATTAAAAAATCAATGCAATCGTATAGATTTTATTGTCAAGAGTACTGAAAATAAAATTCATGTTAAGCCCAGTCACTATACAACGGGACAAGGAGCATATCATCTCAGCCCGTGATACCGGATGGCCGATTGATCGTACTTTTTTATTCGATTTTATCGTAAAAATGGCATCAATAGCTCGAACAATGTTAAAATCAAATTTGGTCTTATCAATCCACTGTTAAGTTGAAAAATTGCAATTTATATAGTTGTTATCATTGTTATCAATTCTAAAAACATTGAATAAATCGCAAATTTTCAATTTGAAAGCGAATTGATAAGACCAAATTTGATTTTTTATTGAAGAAAATGATGTACAATTCAACATTGTTTAAGTCACTGCTGCCAATATTACAATAAAATCGAAAAAGAGTAATTCATCTTCCGGTGGGGGAAGGGACGATCAATCCTCTTTCGTAACTACCATGCACAAGTTGCCGAGAAGGAAGGAACGGGGCGCTTTTCAACATTTGGCCGAGCTCATTTTCGCTCTCGACGGCACCGATCGTACGAGCACCAACAATTAATTCCTCGTTAATAACATTTGGGAAAATTATTATGTATTTCAAAAAAAAAAAAAATACAAAATATTAAGCGCGAATTCACCGAACGTTGCTTCGAAATTTCCGCCGAGTACAAGCGGCTCGCGCGATCACGCGAACTCCCGCCAATAAATTTGGCGAGCGTGCGCTTTCGTTCGCGACCGATACGATAAACGTTCCTTATAAACGTACTTTCGAAATAAATCCCTAAAAAATTATACATAATTCGTGATCCCGAAATAAATAATCATGCGAAAACGTACACGCGTATTTTTTTCTTCGCGAAAAATCCTTCGTAGAGTTCTTTCGTACATCATTTGAAACTTTTTTCGATTAAAATTCGACACTTTTTCCTTCTCAAGCGACTTTTACGTCTTCTTTGTGAAAAACACGTAAATTTTCCTTTCAACTCGAAATACGGCTACTCAAGTATAATTGATTTTACCATCTATTTCGCTCTCGACACCGAAGCGCGAGTTTATCGCTGTAGAAAAAAAAATTCGCGAAAAATCCTACCACTCGACCTCGACGAACGATTACACGTTTGAGTATCGAGTGCTTGAAAAATGAAAACACCTTTTCAATTAGTCACGTCGACGTCTACTCTAGCCTCGGCGGTAAACAAAAATGTAAAATTGAAATGATACGGCCACCTACGAGAAGCACGTGCCTTAATTTCTTTATCGAATACCAAACCGATAACGACATTTGCGAAATGCCACCAGATCGATACATCTCGGTATCGATACACGGTGCCATATTCGACGTCTTCGCTCTCGCAAATCGAGCGTCTAATTGGTTTGATTTATGAAGACAAATTTGTACAACCCGTCGTTTCAATCGTTCACAATAGGTTATTTTAAATGCACCAATTACGCCGTCGTTAAGACCTCTAAATACGCGTACGTCGTCGCGGTTCGCCGGCAGACCACTGCCACCTACGTATATTCGTCTCGCGAGCATAATAAACACATTAATGGACCCGTATTGTGTACAGCATAGCGCGGTAGTTAATTTCTCGACGATATGAACAGGATACCGTTACCCTCGAGTGGCCATTATACGTCTCAGGAGGGAGGGAAGGGTTTACGGGAGGGAAGGAGAGGGTGCGTATTGAAAATGGAAATAAATTTCAAGGTATACAGCAGACAATTACCACACAAGTTGCAAACTTGTGAAGTTGTACCGTTGATGGATACACTTTTTATTGAAAAATCGAGCATGTGGCAACACCAAATTTGCGAAACTTTACCCCAACGTACAAGTGTGGGTATTCAAATTACGGAGGTAAACGCACGGCATTGCCACAAGAATACCGCAAGTTCGCGAATACTCTAACCGAAACACACTCAGTAAATATAATCGGTTTTCGAATTCAACTCCGACTTACGATGTGATCACCTCCTCCACCACCCTACGGCGCTCGTCCTCCTCTCATACGTCTGCTGTACACTACGTACATTCGATAATACGGACGATCGAACGAAAAAGCGAACGGAGAAAAAAATCAATCCTACGAAGGCCGACAACATCTAGTTCCAAGTCACTGCCCGTATAGTACACACTAAACATACAGAGGTTTATATAACGATTAATAATAACGACGTGTTACATGATCATACTCGTATTACCACTACCACACTACCGCGCCAATACACACGTATATTTTCATCAGCAATCGGTAATCACCACCGGCCAAAGTTACAAGCTCTTCGTTTCCGTGTTTTCCGGCTTTCGACGTTGGATATCTTTCTCGGAAAAAAAATCAGAAAACTTCAAACCTCTCGCCGTCGTCGCTCCACGCGCTTTCATTGTCGTAGCCATCCCGCGGTAATGAGTTCCCTTCAAATCGACGACCGACGCTTAAAATAGCCCAAAACTTATTAAGCAATTAACCAAACCGATTAACTTATACGTAACAAGGAAAAAGAAAACGAGCCAAAAGAATTACCAGAAAAGACTTCGCCTATACGAATACGCACCTATCTAGTTCATAAGTTATTTATAAAAAATCCGAAGAAAAAAATAACCAGATGGAGAAGCTACTCGACTCCCTTAGCAATCGAGCTATACTCGCTTGCATTTCACTCTTTACACCCGTCGTCGCTTCGACTTCTGTTCTTTTGCTCCGGAGCATCTCACCTCTTAATCTCGAAGAAAAAGTTGAAAATTTAAAAAAAAAAAACTGGTTTATTATGACCGACCGTTTCTAATGAGCGCGCGAGCAGTCTTCACAATTTTACTTCTTCCTTCCCCCTCCCACCATGTTAATTCTTTTCATCATATCACGAAGGTATTTAACGGCGCTTAAACGATCACTGCGGGAAAACCGACATTTTAATTGTCCCGTTTGGGTACAGGGTGTTTCAAAGTAAATCTTCCATTCTCGAGTCGTTCGAATTTATTGTCTCGTTTTCATATATTTTTTTTAATTTATTAAAAATTTTTATAGTAGAAACTAGAGAGCTCCAAAATCAAAACTACAGAGTGAGAAAGAGAGGAGAAAAATCGTTTCAATTCGCATTTCGTTTCCTAGACACCCCCCCCCCGAACATTAAACCCTCTTCACTTCGATACAACAGGTAAACCGGTTCAAAGTAGAAACGATTAACCAGAAATGTAGAGAAAACCAGTTGCAGTTGGGGGTGAGGTGGAGGAGGAGGAGTGACAGCATTAATCTTTGATTTGTAAAAACCAAAACAGAAGAAACGTAATAAATCAAACCCTCCTCTCTCAGTCTTCTTACTTCCTCGTACTCTCGATACATGCAGGTAAGGTGCGAGGTAGGAAGAGGTACATTAACCGAGTGTTCAATTGATTTTGCCCCCTCCCCTCGGAAATTTTTTTCCGGTTTTACAATAGAAATTGTAGCGATGACTTGATTTAGAATAAAGCATCATTTTATTGAATAAAAAATACAATTCTTTGTTATTAGTTGCACTTCAAAACAAAAAAACTACAATTTACCAGTCTACAAAGTGGTGGGGACCCATGAACAATCGGACACCCGGTACATATTTAGATAATGAATACGCGATCGATATCTAGGTTACTAGGCAGAGGTATAATTGTGTTTGAAATAACCTACAAGAAAAAATTTTCTTTTATCAATTTTCAATAGCTTTTGTCTTAACAATTTCCATCTTGAGTCAACCCTTGGTACACAAAATTTGCAATAAAAATGTTTTGTTTTTCAAATAAGTAATTCCAAAATTTAAATAGATACGAAAAAATGTATCCAACTTGATGCACTGTAATATTTGTACCGATTATTTTCACCTGAGGTCAGCATACGGTTCACCCCCCCCCCCCACCCTACAATAAAAGACAACCTTGTGAATTGAACATCACGCACGTTGTCAAAAATTAAAAAATTTCCTTTCCTCATTTTGATCAATTAATAGTAGTAGTTTAAGGGGAAGGAGGAGGATAAGGAGGGGGGCAAGAGATCAGGAATGGATCCCAAGGGAAAATTATAAAAACACATTTTGTTAGGAATAAAAACAAGAACATTTTCCGTATTTACATTCACATTTCCCCGCATTAATAAATTATTCAAAAAACTTCGTTTTCAGTATTTTCTCCTCGAAAATATTCCATATGGCAGCGAATTTTATGGACTAGGGGTTGACCGAAGGTGAAAATCACGCCGTAAGGAATGCTGACAGGTGAATTTTTACTCATGAATTTTCCTTTGTTTCAAAATATCACGGAAAATCTTATTTGGTAAGGGTGGAGAAGGAAGAGGTGATCTTCGAGTGCAAACAAAGCTTCAGCGCGAATTATTTGAATTTTACCTACACCGATCCATCTACAGCGATAAAACTTGCAAAGGTCATTAAGGTACTCAATGCTAGAAAAAGCATACTTTTAATTGTAATCAACAAAACCGGTTCTATGAACTACTCCGATTCGCATATCGAATTTCTCCTCATCAAAAGACCACAAATACTTCGTATTCGTCTCACCACCGAGATCCATTTACGAAACACCCTGTTTCACGGCGAAGGAAAAAAAAACGAAAAAAACCCACAAACCATTAAATCGACCTCATTAACGAAATCTCGTCCAACCTCACTTCTCTTCTAATCTGTCCGCTTTTGGTCGCCAATCTTGGACATTTCACGCATTAATTTACAATTAAAATTAAATCGTCGTCGGCATATTCCGCATTCCGTGTGCCCGTCAGGCCTACGACGAAATCTTACACCTCGAACCGCGTCTTTATCGTATTAATATACGCGTAAGAGATTCCGAAAAATATAGAAAAAATTCCAACAAACCTTAAATTCGACGGCTGACGAGTAGGCGGCTAGGCGCATACGAACATCGAGTATAGGATACACCGAATTATCGTTAACGTCGATCCGGACACGAATTAGCCACACTGAGAATATCAATCGACTACGTAAACTGTAGTAACCCTATACGCTGGTCCTATGTACATCTATGACGTCAATATTTGCCAATCACTTTGATAAATTTAATTGCCGGTATTGTCGTAGTGTACATGTGTAAGCTCTGTGTAACTGTGCATCATACGCCAGCGTATAAAATCGACTATACGACTTCGTAGTATTAATTACGATAAAATCATCGAGAATCATCAGCGCTTCGGCGCTCCGAGAAGACATACCGATGACATATTCCGAATTTTCGATTACCGCTTTTGTTTTCATTCTACGCAACATTCGAGTTAATCGAAAAGAAAAGACGAAAAATATGAAACCATTGAGGGGAGGTATTACATAGTAAAAGAACGTCAGACAATAAAACAACCTTCATCGCATCTTCTACCTGTTAAGAGCACAACAATAAAGTCGTAGACGGTATCTTTCTTCAACAGGTTCATTCATCCACAGATATATACACAATACACATACACAGACACACCACAAACTGTACAACCTAGAAAACCTAACAAATTACATAATACACAACAAAACGGTCGTTCGTGCACCCGTTACCGTCTTTTTCACCCCTTCATTCGTTCATCTTCGAAACGTAAACAAAACCATGTTCAAAATTTCCAATACTCAGCTGTTCGAAAAAGATACATATTTCATGTAGCCTGAACCATACCAAACATAAAGTATCTCATATTGTGCGTTTCACACAACGAACAAGAATAATTTGGTGCAAGAAAATATACAGCACCAGCTTCGCCAGTAGGAGGTTTTGCCCCAACCCCACATTGCTTCGCGATGCTCGCTACCGCACACTACATGTACATAATACATGTTACAAAAATCTTCCTGGCCTTTTGGTTGAGAATTGAGACCTAAATCAAAAGCTTACGGCAGTTGGGGTAAATTACCATTATAGATGTCGCAACAATTACTAACCGATCATAAAAATTGCTTGAAACACGTGTCTAAAAGTTACCGAAACGGCCGTGTAGTTTCGGATGCTCACAAAATGAGGAATTATGTATTACGTATCATAATGTGATGACGCGATAGCGTACGACTTCGGTAATAGTGAAGATAGCGATAATAATAAGAATAACGATGACGTATCGCTGAAAATCCCATCTATCAGAATGCAAAACGCTGCATGAATGCTACAAAGGTATTCGCCGTAGAATAGGATTACTCATTTGGATCAAGATAACGAGTTCAAATACCTTGCCTTTTTAATATTTACACAGGGAACACTGGTTCGGATGGAAAATAACCGAAAAATCACGTCGTAACCGAATTACGATAATATTTCATTTCGATAAACTTCTTACGTCAATAGTGGTTTTTTTCGAATTTGTGAAACTTATAGCTAAATCTATTAGCTGGTTAGCTACAGTACATAGCTAGGAGCTACATACAGTACATCCTACATACATACATCAAATCTTAATCGAGTATAAAAACCCCGTGTATAATGTATCTTCAAAATGATGAATAACAAAAAGATTTCCCCTAGAATACAGAATATTTACATGCACCCGACACTCGTCTGACATCTTTGTCACAGAACCCTTTCTTTCAGCTCACATCCACTAGATTTTTTTCAGCATTTTATCGATAAATTCATTCAGTTCAGCTTGTTTAGCATACCTCTAGTCTAAGTAACAATATTTCAACACGATTTAACGAACGATTAAGAAAAACGGTGTGAAATAATTAGGCCAAAAAACGATAAGTTCACGTCGCGAAGTTCAACATTACGACGATTTCTGTAACAGGTGTAAATTACGATGGATCACGTCTGTTTAATTACTTTCGATAACGTTATCGTTTTCCATCTATAGTTGGAAACTTTTCATGTACGTAGGTTATATTGAAAAAAAGACACGATCAGAAATCGCGCACTGATTCGTAAAAACTGCCTAAAACTTTAAAACGAAGTGCTCCTGAATTGCCGTTCATATTCAAATTGAAAACTTCCCAACTGAGAAACGATAACATTATCATATCAAATAAATTTCAACAACGGTAACGAAACATTCGTTGAAATCCATAATACACCAAAAGTAGATAAACTTTGAACCACGAACACCTTGTGAATCTTACGTAATATCGTAAATGAGAATAAAAAAGGGATCTGCAGTTTGCTGGTATAATTTTTAAGTACATGATCAATATGTACTATGACGCTTTGTACGCATAAACTTGATTTTCTTTTGTTCGGTTGACCGGCTGATAGACATTATAAAAACATGTTATTCGACACATTTTATAATATTCGAAGAATTGGTTACCCAAAGCACGATATAATCGCGTGTTTCATATAAATTAAATGTTTACACATAAATATTGCATCGCGGTCCAATTCGAATGTATTTTTTCATATAATTAAACAAAAAACCTTTGAACTACCAATTTTCTTTCTTTTACGCCAATAATTAAGAAATTTAACAAGCTATATTGCTTATCAAAGGTCAATGATACTGACGAAATTTTGTAACACTCACTCGAGTTCTCCGGTCGGAAGTAATTCGAAAATTTCAACTCAGCTTGCAATAATTAACTTCCGCAAATATTGCGCCTAGATTCTATGTAATTAAAACTGATAAAAAAATAACTCAAATTCATAATATTACCAAAACACAGAACACTTGAAGCAAACAGAACTTACAAGGACATGAACTCGTTCGATAGCGTATTTGATCGGTTTGACGATTACATAGTCAAAATGTTATAACTTTCAAGACGATGAAATTCCATAAAATTGCGATCAGTTTTAATCAGGTCAATCCTCTATACCATAGGTAATGTTTATGCATACTCTGGAGTAACAGTGATAATGGAATGTAATACCGAAAATGCCGTATTGTAATGATGATTCATAGTGTGCAAGATGTAACAAATAGTTCATGTTTGAGCGACTCAATCGAACCGCAATGCATTATTTACTCGAATAACTAAGTAAATGGGTTCATCAAGATCAATGAATACATCAAAGAGTTATCTCGAATTACCTTCGTTTCTCCTTAGGTGTTTTAGCGTGTTTTTTCTCCATATTTTTTATGTATTGGGGTTCAGCAACGCTTAATCATGCACTAAAAATAAATCTTTAAATGTAATTTCGCGATTAAATCGTTTTTCATCGTACGTATCGAATTATTTCACGATATTTTACGTATATTAATGCAAACAACGAACATCGTAACTACTTCATTAAAATTTTACAACGAAATCAACTTTCTCTACCACAACTACATGAACATCACACCACAGTTCATAAATTAATGCGAAGCGTTGCGCTTGTGATGATGTCACAGATCATTACTTTCAGATTGGTCTGTCAAGATTATTTTCAACATGAATGTTGATCAACTTTTCATTCGATGTTTTCGTTTTACGAAATGAATTTTTCAATTTTGATTACCATTAAACTAATAATTTGTTAATTAAAAAAACTTCTTCATTAATTTTACCACAAATATTGAATTTTATCGATTAATAGGATAGCGTTCTGATTTGAAAATAAGTAAATACTTTGAATTTTCCAGCAATATATGTCTTTAGATCGAAACGAAATTGACACGAAATTTCTATCGACTTTTCCGGATTTCGAATTCAAAAAAAAGGAATATTACACAATTTTATTCGGTCTTTCGGTATCTGAAATTTTTGAATGGAAATTTTTTTCACGTGAGAATAGACGTTTTGATGAGTATTAAATAGTTTCACGTTATCGCTTAGATGATTAATTATTTCACGAAAAATTTCAGTTTCAAAGTTGAGATGAACTGACCTATATCAATTTCATCAGATGTTCGGATTTCACTACTTGGATGTGTCATTGTCAGTAATGGTATTCAAAATTAATATGACTAATCTTCTAGTATTACCACTCTAATATCTTAATTACCACCTCTGAATATTACAAAATCGATTTTCGATGTGATATAAATTTGCGGTTAATTATTACAGGGAAATTGATGGTAAATCAAGCTCACACATTGAGAAACAGTTATTCAAAGATTGCGTGCTTCACGGAATAGAAAATATTTTCGGCGAGGTGAGTTGTTTTAGTAGAAGCCATTTTCAAGAAATACGTAATCCTTTTTTTTATTATTATTCTTGTAAAATTATGAAAACGAATAAAATACCTCGAAAGATTCTTACATTCAATTCAAGGTGCATGCCCCGAGTTCTCATGAATTACAAATAAGTGTTTCATTGTCACGTCTTTCCTTAAAACCCTCGTCTCTTTTCTCATGATAAATTAGCATTAGTGCATTAATATCGTATGTTTGATTAATAACGCTTCGTAATTACAATTTCTTTGCAGTTCGGAACTTGTATACCAATCGACGTTTTAAACTACGACCAAAAAAACAGTCGAGGTACACTCAGGTGCCCATCGTATTTCTATCCTAAACTCAGAGCAGCTTTAACTTTAACCGGAGAACACGAAAATCGCATCTGTAGATTCTGTGTTCATCAAGCGTCACCCAACTTACTATCGTTTGCTTCAAATAGTTCCTCTTTCAAGCACGCTAATTACAAACACAATGTCATACTGCCGTAAAGAAGGAAAAGACACCATTATTTTCGCCACCAAAGAAAATCATGCCGAACCTAGCTCTGTCACTTTACCACCGTTGGAAAAACCACCTGGTATTATATTACCGGATGGTAACATCAATTGGAACTGTCCCTGTTTAGGTGGTATGGCAACAGGACCTTGTGGAGTAGAATTTAGAGAAGCGTTTACGTGTTTTCATTACAGTAAAGCTGAACCTAAAGGAAGCGATTGTTTGGATTCGTTTCATACCATGACTCAATGTATGCAGAAATATCCTAAATTATACGATTCGCAGTCTGACGAGAGCATGTATCCTGAAGACGACGATGAATTGGAACCTTTAGAACCCAGTAATAATTCATCATCGAGTAAAGTTGAAAGTACGCAATCATCGCAAACCACCAAAAAATAACGTAGTACAAGTGTTCAGTTTAGATTTTGTTATTCTGTGTAGTTTTTGTAAAATAAATTGTTTCTGTAAATTTGAGTTGATTCACGAGTTATTATTAAGTGCTAGTAATTTTACTATTAGTGTTGTTTATCGACGATTTTTTTTTTACAAATTTTGTACAAAATTACCAATAATTTTGATACAAATCACATCGTTGTGCATAATTATACAAAATCATTGGGAATCGATTAAAGAACATGCTATCACTTGACTAATACATTGAAGTTGGGAAATAATTTTCAACGTATTGAGGCACCATACTTGTAAATATTGTGATTGGTTTCGAAAACATGATTGAAACTAGATTTACAAGAAATCAAAAAAATTTATCATTTCCAAATAATTTCACAATTAATTCTACGTATTTCTTTGCGGCTCTTCTAGAGTGGGTAATTTTTTTAAATGACTCGAATCAAAATTATAAAACTTTCTGCGAATTTTGTAGCCAGATTTTCAATTTTTTTTTTGTTGAAAATATGAACATCAAGTACGTACATATAGGTATTGTATTCAAATTTCAATATTACCATCTCACATTCTTACTGAATATTTTGTAAAAATATCAAATTTAGAGATTGAAGCCGGCTCAATTTCAAAGTTCAAAATTTAAATATAAATAAAAACGTAGAATTTTATTGCAGGGTTTACGCTACAGCATTACGACAATCTAGTTTCCTACAAATGGACAAAAAAAAGTACCCAATAATTGCATTGTTCAAGTTTAATAATGAGGTACTTGAAAATGGAACTGGTTAGTGACGAAACGATAACTTAAACCTTGTATATCATACCAGTTGATCGTTAATGGTGTTTTTGAAATATTGTTATTAATCTCGGGAGTTAAACTTAATTTCAAAAGTAACATACGTTATGATACGCCTTTATAGTTACGACTCGAACGTCGAATGTATAAAAATACTTTATATAATTTATAATGCGAACTTCACTTGTGAAATTTTCCGTCACAACAATAACACAAATTTCCAAAAATATCACCTGAGAATCGCGAACGTCTTGATTTTGAATAGATATTTAAAATTTAAGGGGAAAAAATTCAAATATATTCTTTTCATAAAAGAGAAAAGACGTCCTGTATACCTAATCTAGTTCTTTTAACGATACAAATATTCATAACTTGAGTTTTTCTTTTCAAGTTCGTTTGTTCGAACGAATGTAAACACGGTTTCGTTGTTTAATTAATGACAATATTAGGCACGCCGTCGACATTATTCAATACTGACTTGGAATTTTTTAAGCCTAACTTACAAAACCGCACACAACGTGACTGCGTTCTGTGTTTTAGTTTGTATATCGAAGTGACAATGACAATTAGGTGCTTAGAGCGTTCCACGGTCGAGAATTTTTCTTCGCAAATGAATCCGTAAAGGTTTTACGTGAAGTGAATCTTGTTATGCGTTGATATAACGTCACTTTTTCGTAAATTTTTTTTCTTAAAAATACGCATGCATATCTCGAGTACTATCTACGTAAGTATCATTTGTTTTAAATTTTGCTTTGTTGTCGCGAAAAGCTGTAATATGGGTAATTGAAAATCGCGAGAATACATTTTCTATAAATCACCTTTAGTCTTTGGGTTTTGAACTTCATATCGAAGTGATAGGTATTTATGTTTTAATAATAATTCTAGGCTAATATTGTATCCGAAATCCACTTGCACTTACCGTCTTACATTTCTTCTTTTACTTGCGATACGAGTAAATTTGATGCTTATTTTAATTTTTTTCTGAGATTATTTCCCCGTCGTCTTCTTTTTCGAGGGATTAGGTGTCCCGTTGTTGTACTTTATGAATTTTAATAAATGTTGAATCTTGATGATATTTTCATAAAAAGTTTTCAGAGATTCATGAGCTGAAGTGAATATCTTCTTTTCTTCTTTAATCAACATTCCTGAAAAGAGAAAAATAAAAATGTAATGATGAAATAAGTCTCGTAGATAACTCACAAGTAGAGTTTTTTGAGACAAGCTTTCGCCATTTTTCGTAATCAATTCAAATCCTCAAATTTTACTTTAGGTATCTGAACATTAAATGAAAAAAGTGGTTAATCACGAGAAAAACGTGGAATATTTCATACTGTCGATGAATGTTTCTCATTAGCTTTGACTAAAATATTGCTCATTTCAAAACAGAATTACTTTTAAAAATCTCGAATTTCTATGGTGGTCTTCTAAAAATCGACAAGTTAGTATAGCCTAATTACCAAATAAATAACTACGAATTGCGCTGAAAACCATGCAAGTTCTAGGTATGACACTGTGATCAGTGTGATTGTTGGTTTCATCACTTGGAAGAAATGTCTGTGACCTTTGACGAGAAGAAATATCAACATCGTCCATTTTCCTTTAATTTCTTTAAGGAATCATTTACATGGATAGTTACGTTCTCGATGTATTTTAATAAGCCTACCATATCATCGAAGAAAACCTCCTCCAGATAGTTGATAGTGTAATCGAAATCCTCGAATTCACTAGCCATTCTGCATCTCAACCTGCAACAACACAAACAAACGATTAAGGTGGTTTTGAACTCTGGCGATAAATCTCCGTATATTTTCCTATCAAAACAACAATTCGAATATTCTTCGTTTAAAAACAAACCATAAAACAATTTGTTGGGTTTTCGAATAAAATACTTAATGAGTCAGCTTATAAGCCTATAGGTGTATTAATACGAAATTCGGCCTTGAGTTTTAAAGGTTAGCGGTAATGTTTTCAGTTGATGATAATTGTCCGATAATAACAATGCGTTAGCCATGTTGTCGCTGTAAGTGCAAAGTCGTACACACGCTTCCGAGTGACATGCTCTTAAGCCGGTTCAAATCGTTCGCTGTTGTACTTGTCATCGGATCATTTTGGAATCTACGATTGGTACTCGGAGCTCCGGAGATGTTCGGTAATACAGATAACCAAATAGAGCATCAGGTTACGTCGCAGCAGGCCAAACAAGCCGTAAAGGATATTGAACCTCGTAAAAGTACGTAATTGTTTCGTATTATGCATATTTACGAAATTATTGTCGCTCTTGTGTAGGCTTATTGGGTAGTACAGCCGTTGATGACTTGTCACCGGCTATAATTCGTATTCGAGTCGTGTCTAAGAAGCCGGCGCGGATTATGTTTCGATGAGTCTCGCGGTATTGTTTCGATTCGACGAATTGGCGCATTTGCTTTGCATAATATCAAGATGCATTATGGAAGACGCGAATATGACATCCTTTTAGCTCACTTGTACCCGCGGTGATCTTAATTGAAGCTGTATTTGGTGCTGAAGTCCTTGAATATGTGCGGTCGACTTCCGAGTGCGATCATACTCGTATTCGCAGATTTGCTCGGTAGATTAGATTCACGAGCGAGCTAGGTGTTCTTTTCACGCGTGTAATTGCTTGGTCGCGATATGTGACGTATTTTGCCGGTGCGATGAATGCGACGCACAAAGGACGATGAATTTTTCAAATTATATCTGGTTGACGCCCTCTTCTGTGTTCATTCACGTTCACATATCCGTGTAAACGATACTCGTAGGTGTCGACGGTAATTCCACTTAATCGACTAAATGACCTGTGTTATCGTTACGATATACTCAACGGCAAAATTAATTAGTCCTTCCGTAAAATCATACGCTTTGTTTGCCCGATCTTCAAAAAAATATAGATATACGCGTGGATTCACCTAATACATTTGTCAGTATCCACAAACATGTTGAGTTACGACTACATCGACAGCGTAGACATCAAGAACATAATTTCATATCATAAGCTGAAAGAAGACAACCACGGTGATGAGCGATCCAACTCGTTACCTCAAATTTTCGCGTAATATTTGCATCGAGATGATTATTACCGAAGACGCGATACATTTTATCGTACTCTCTTCTCACCTCCGCTGCGTTATTCCTCGTATCTTCCATTAATCACGTTTACTTCTGCGGTTACATAAATATCGCAATCAACGACAGGTGATTTTTAGCGAATTGACGTTCCCTTGAAAAAGCAACGGCTGCGGGGAGTCAGCACAAACGAGCTATTTTTTCAGCTCACAAAACATCATCGCGAATACGACTTAAATGGCCGCGACGACATGATAGATGATTTTTTTCACGCGTTACTCGCAGCTCGTACACGTAGACGTACCTGATATCTTTGTTTTGGATGCATCTTCGTAACGACTTTCAATCATATTTTTGGTTACAGTGGTTGCAGCCGGATGCAAAGCGTGTAGCAGAGTGGAAACAGCGTACTGTAGATCTTCGGACGTTATATCGGATCATTGCTGCTGCGATCGTAAATATCGTGGTAAGTGTGCTCGTAAACGTTGACGATCTGTAAATTAATTCGTCGTTATTTCACTATTGACAAATTTAGTAATATAATTTTAAAAAATCACGTAAATTACGGAGCGAAAATTCATTTTTATGTTCCTTCGAACATCGTCGGTTATATTTTCTCGAACAATGATGTTTAGAAATTATCTTTTTCACGTTGTTGTTTTTGTTGATGTAAATTTAAAAAAAATTGTCCTTAATTTTTATAAAAAATGAAAAAAATCATCACGAATTCACAAACGTTCTGATCCTGAACGTGGAAAAGATAATAGGAAAAATTCTGCAAATCGTGTCACCGAACTACGCTACTAACACGTGTGATATACGAATACAATTTTGAGCACATCTTACTCATAAGGTCGCAATGAGCTGAAATTATACTCCGTTAAGGACGCATAAACAATAACATTGGTCATGTTATTTACAATTCGCTCATACGACACGAACTATTTAATTCGGGAAAACATGCCACGAAATGAGTAAGTAATTAACACAAATCAGGAAATATGAAAAAAATTACACTCGTTTGGTGTTCCGCGTTTGAAAATCGAGAAAAATCACTAATCGTAAACGTGATAAAAATGCTAACTCATCGGAAAACTGGTTGACATTTCCGGTGGTGCAACCAAGAGTGACAGGGGGCTAATGCAACCCCCAGAAAGAAAATTTTACTGTAAAAAGCTTCTTGAAAATGACAAAAATTTCACATTTTTGAGACGAATGCATAAAAAATTTTCGCCCTCTCTTCGCTACGGCAATTTTTCATCTTCTACTTTCAATTTAAAAAAAATGAAAAATAACGCGAAAAAAAGTACCTTAAGCGTGAAATGCCTTGATGCAGCACTCATAAATACGCACTTCAAGTTTTTAATTTATGAGGACTACGATAAAAACAAAGAGTTGAGCTTTGTACCTATTTTTTTTACGACCCTCAAAAATAAGTAGATACCAAAGTCATAAGGAAATTCTAGCCACCTCTGTAGAAAATTTCTGATTGCGCTATTGAACGTTTCGTTATATTAACATGTGTCTTCGAAAGCCTGTAATACTCGTAAAAACAAATTGAAAATTTCTTCCTTTTTTTTTGCAGAAACTTTCCCATATATGGAACATACCTGCCTTTTCGAAGAATCACCTTGTCAACTGATAGCCAGAGACTGCAGCGAATACGTTCGCATCGTGGATTGTTGCTGTCACGAATATTTAGCCAATAAGTGTTAGTAATTAGTATACCAACAAAAATCCAAAAAGGCAAAAACATTGAGAAGATTTTCGTAACGATGTACATAATTTCGATTAATTAATTCATTTGAAAAAAAAAATGATAATACGAGAAAAACCAATTTGAAACAATAATCATTTACGCAACGGTAATTGCCAACGAAGTAATTAGTTACTAGAAAAGTGCTTGCTATGCGCATTACATGAGTTAGCTAAAAAAATTAAAAAATCTTCCAAGGGTTCGCAGAAGTCGTTTGGACGTATTTTAAGAGAAAACTCGTACCCTCAATTTTTTTCTATCGTCAAATTTTCATTTCGTGTAAGCTACGTATTTTCAACACCGAAAATAATTCTTCTTCCGTTTGCTCTCTGTTGCAGGGAAATCAAACTACATGAAATCTAGTTCCAGTACACTTAACGTAATTCCTATTATGTATTCGTTTTGTATTTATGTTAATTTTATATTATTTAAATATATTTCTAGAATATCTTGATGCGAAAAATCCATTATTATGCTACAACCTACAACCAATTTAGCTTCGATTCGACGAGCAAAACAAGAAAGTACCAAAAAACTATGAACTACTAAAAAAAATGCATCAATTTCATTAAACACATCGCGTCCCAAACACCAAATACAGATCTCGGGACGTAACCTAAGATGACAGATCACAATCGATCATAAATGAAAACAATTGTTGGACTCGTTCTTCCAGAAAACCATCTCGAGCGTGACAATTAATAAACAACGCGATAAAACGACTAATTAAATTTTCCGCCTTATCGATGTCAAATATACCGACCGATGAAATAATACGGTTTCCGTTGATTGATTTTTCGAGAAAATTCTACACTAAAAGGCCATAGACGTTATGTTTTTTTAAACTAAATTCTCGGAAGGAAAAAGTTAAGAAAACCGTTCATGTTTCCGTATGTCTAATTCAAGCATTAAAATTACCTCAAATGAAAGGCACCCTCGAGAAGTAGGACATGTGCCACTCTAAAATTCTCGATACCGTAATGGAATTTCAATGAATCGTTCGTGAACGACTTATTGTGTGAAAAAATTCAATTTTCGAGACAGCCGTTCGAAAATTCTAAAAATTGGCGAACAATAACGAAAATTTCCCTTCTTCTAGCAATATACGAGTACATGCCAAAAAATTATTTCCAAGGTCGTCAGTGTTGCCATTTCACGACTACAAAAATGATTTAAAAAAATTGAAAATTTTACAATGTTAAAAAATACCAAACGCTAACAACTCGACTTTTACGATAACTACAAAATTAAATCATAACTTGACCTAATTTCTAGAAACCAATACAGCTCGGGAATTACCATAATTAAAAAAATTAAACCTCGTTATTTATTCGTCTTCAGAATACTAAACAACAACGCGGAGGTCCATTTGGGCGAAATTAATGAAATAAATGACAATAGGGAGAAATACCTGAAGAACGGGAGCGCTGTCGGTAGAATTAATGTAAAAAAAAAAGAAACCAACTGGTTAATAGCGGTTAACACGTTGCAACCGTTATACTCGGTTTATAGTCGATTAAAGCATTAAGAAGGCGATTCTTAGCCCGCGTATTGGACCCGATTAATAATTCGACTTGTGATTCCTATCGTAATACCCACCTGTGCCGTATTTACCTGCAAAAAAATGCCGTTTTCGAAATTCTTCATCGGTTTTGGATTCTGTTTCATTTTGTATTTATCGTTGCCCGATGCCCGAGGAAATCCTGTTGGTAAGTGACGATTATTTTTATTTATTTTATCGATTTTCTTTTTTACATCGCGAAATTGTAATTAGATACAAATTGCAAATTTCGCTTTGCTCTTTGCTTCTTCGATAGAAGAATTTTCTTCCAAAAATTTCGCCCCATTGGAAGTAAAATTTACAATTTTGCGTATTTTTTGAAAATCTTCGATACCTAGGATACGCCGAATTACTCGAGTTACCGTAAAATATCTGATTATTTGGCTCTTGCCCAAAGAAAAAATAGGTTGATCGGTCAAACAGCTTTTTTATTTTATTTTTTCGCGCATTTTTAATCTGTTTACTCAGCTGTTAAACGAGTTTCTAATAAGTACTTTCTATCAAAATTTTTTACTACATATTTGCATTTTTTCGATTATTTCTAAATTTCTCAGCTTAATTATATCATCGTAAGTTTTCGTCATCAGGATAAAATCATTTATTGGCACGTTTAATTACTGTAATTTACCCGAAATACCGACGTCGATTAATTATTCAGGTGAATGTTAAATTTAGCCGTCAGCAAAATACCCTTAGATGATTTATAAGCCGAGATTCGCTTCCAGCTTTATCTACGTATTTTATTCAAAATTCGTATAACAAATTTTTAATTCGTTTTCTCATCCGAGGGTTCATATTTTTTGAGAATTTCTGTCCCTTGACGTCTCTACATGATGTTTTGAATATTTACCTGTTCATTAACGAGGCGATTTTACAATCAGTAAAATAGAATCTGGTTAAAAATTCTTCAAATCTCACCGTGTCGTAAATATCGATCACGTATCACTGAAAAAATTTACCATAAAAAGTTAACCTTTGTAGAAATAAAATTAATAATGTTCAATCGAACTTTTTAACAAAATCGACTAAATTTATTAAATAGATTAGACGTAAAACGAAGGTCTATGTAAGGAAAGGGTTGGGGTATGTTAACTTCCTCCGTGAAAATGTTTTAATTCATCAAAAAGTAGCGATAATTATCGTTAATGTTGAAATATTGTTATAATTTTCTCCAAAAAATAAGCAAATTCTGATTTCAATATAATATGATTATTTGTTGGCGACGATGTTACCGAAAAATTCGACATTTTTATCCACAGGCTAGTGACGTACAAACGAAAATTTTTTGGGCAGGGAAGCAGGAATAATAAAAGTATGGACCGAACATTTTTATACTTTTTGCCCTTCTGTAATAATTTTCGAAGATTTTCGAAGCACGAAATAAGTATGAAAGATATTCAAGAAGCTCATAAAAAAATTCCTCCTCTCCATTTGTATAACACGCCCTTCGAGACAAAAATCAACTCAGTCAAATGACTTTTGCATTTCTATCGTAAAAGTGTTAAATAATGAACTTTTACAAAAAAGTACCCCAACCGATGTCTAGAGAACTGAATAGTGGAACAGGAGTAAATTTTACAAAACAAATCATCGGTAAAATGGGTTTCTGCTTATACCTCTCATTATATTTGTGGCTCGCCACACCTGAAAATTTTCTTTAACACGTCGAACACCAAAACAAACATATGTATGTTAAACCTACTACTCGTAAGTACTAAGTACATCTACATACAATACAAACCGAATTCGGCTCAACTAGCAACCGACGCGACGCCAAATGACGCACTCTTTAATGACAACTTATGCGTACTTCAAGTACCGTATAAAAATCAAACATTCAATTATCCGGGTACATACGTTGTAGTTAAAGTCTTGAAAAAACTCTAAATAAATCGTAATTACGAAAAAATTTACCACATATCCGCGTATACGTACACACTACACAGTACACACGCGTAATATTCTTCAAGGTAATCCATTTATATACATAATCGTGTCGTACTCGTATATTACGCCAAGTGCATCATTCTTTTGACCATTAAAAAAAAAAGTAATAATAAGTAAACCTCGTAAACGAAAATTTCCCACTTTCCTGCGTAAACGCGAATTGCAATAATTACGAAAAATTTAACATTGAACCGATACCTAGTGTCTCGTACATTCAAGGATTCGCAACGAAAATTCTCTCGTTTAAATGAAGACAATACCACAAGAGGGGGACGCGGTTACATCACCTTATACTACTGCAAACAATTCTCGTAATTTTTCCAAGCAGAAAATACGGCTCATTTAAACCCTCACTTCCTCGATCGAACGAGAATGATTATTCCATCGTAATTAAAATCTCGCCGTATAACTGGTTTTAATCGTTTGACGTAACTTTACGAAAACGAAATTTCAAAAACTTGGTCACCGCGTCGACGTCGCTCTCTTAATTAAGCTTTTTGCTTTGTTTCCAACGTAATCACGTTTCGATGACTCATACCAGCGAGTACGAATTAAATATACGAGTAAGTTGATATACATAATTGTACGTTCTGCGCCACCTAATAATTTATCGAATTTTCCTTTATTCTTCAACATTCTAAAATTTTTGTGAATTCTTTTTCTCTCAAAATCAAAATCAAAGAATAGAAAAACATGCCGTCTCCCTCGGGTCAACTTGAAAATAGTTCCCTACAAAACTCATTATAACGCAACACAAGCCATTCAATACCTATCTTACGTATTTTTATTTCAAAGATCGCGAAAAAAATAAAACTTAATCATAAAATTCAGTCCTGCTTGCTATCTTATTTCAAGATACATATTAATCGATTAACAGGAACAGGAATATTGATGAAATTGGCCGTAATCGCTTGAAACATCACAAAATGTAGCTAAATGGATACAAGATGAATACAAGAATCTACAACTTTTGAAATATGTTGAAATGAAAAATTAAGAAGAAAAGATTGATAATTGCTTCAAAATGGTTGAAAATTGAATTAAAAAATTCGAGGGAATTTTGCGATTTTCTCAAGAGCTTAAAAACTCGATGGCGCAGAACATACATTATGTATCTGGTATTTATATGTACCACTTATACTTAATATAAATTTAAAATACGAGTAATAAACTCGGTTCGGGCGAATTAATCCAAGGAAAATTTTACTTTTAATTCGTAATCGCGCCGCGTAAGAATGTAAACACAATGATTAAACCCGTTCGATTCGACGATTGTGCGCGTTTTTTTAAACGAATTAATTTCTTGTTTTTTTTTCCTTCTTTTTTTTCACCCCGAGTACGAAATATCTATTTTTATATGGTCGTTTAATAAGCCAACTGTATTATCGCGAAATAATGCTTAATAATGTTGAAATTTTACTAGTAAAAATAATACCTAATTACCTATCCGTACGTTCGATAGCTCTAAAAAAGAAAAATACGTGGTAGGAAAAAACAAGGAAACGATTCCTCACCTCGGATTCTTGGAATTCCACCGATGAAGTGCTGTATTCACGAAAGATGTTGCAAAACCATCGTAATGAAAATTGATTCGGCAAATTCCAACGGCAAATCTTCCGATTCGGATGTTCGTAGTGATTCTTCGATGTTCTCCTCTTGGCGTATTAAACATATGAATCTTTCGCCATCCAGAACAAGTACATCACATCTGCAGAAAGGAATCTGAAATCGAACAAAAACAATCAGATTGACGTCGTGCATCAAAAATCGCAATATATTGCATTCCGATCATCCCACCTCCCCTTCCTCTTCGACATCTCAACTTCATATTCAACGCCACTGAAATTAAAAGGTTCTGCATCATTTATCGGAGCACTTTTCCATTATCTCGTTAAAATATTTACATAGGGTTTTTTCACCCGTTCCCATTTTCTTTATGCATTACCAAAGTAATATCATTATACTTTTAAAGTCGCGACAACTTTCCAATTCCAGCTTCTCCGGCGGTATACCTAGACCTAGTGTATCTTCCGAAAGATATTAGCCAAGTTCACCGACAACGTGACTTCGCGATTCAATACGTAAATACGTGTACTTCGTTCTCAAGTCATGTAAATTAACAATTGTTTGTCGTACATATCTAGGATCTACTAGCACTTTAAAGCTATGAAACCTCAACTTGTGGAAACTACGTCGTCATCGTACTCTAATTTTAGTACATGTACGTACCACAAAATTACTATCTGAATTTTTCCAGCTACATAACTAATAGCTAAGAATGCTAACGTATAAATATCTACTCAAATTCGATTAGCTTTATTTGAAAACAAGAAATCATCACGCATGAAACAATTTATTAAAATCCTTCCCTTCCTATCTCAAATGAACGCTTTGAAAACCCAAACCAGCATCATACAAGTACTTACGCATCCGCGATAAAAACACCCTAATTTGACAAAACTCAGCAAATCCAAGAACAACCAACGCATACTCGTTTAATTCAGACCCGCAAAAATCCCTTCGTCATCTCCTTCAAATGGCATAATCCAGAGCACCAAAACCTCTCGCATTTCGTCGCGTGAAATTCTTCGACATCTTCTCGACCTCCAGAACCCGTTACGCGAGCCGAACTCTCACTCGACACCAACCCGAAAGCCCGAAGACACCGACAGCATCAATTCTGGGCACGAATTACAAAGACCAGCTTGCGCCGAGACTCGACGTGCAGTGACTAACGCCCGCGAAAACAAACAAGCGAACCGGCATCGGCAAGTCCATCAGCTGGTAACAGGCTCCTTCGATCATTTCCTTCGGTATCTTCATCTCGCATCGATGCCTTCCGACGTTTCGCTATTGAGCAGACAACGGATACGACGAATGTCCGAGAGGAGCCTTAGCGGATTCGAGCTATACTAGACGTTGGTAAAACGAACATCTTGATAGACGATTTTCCGCGTATCTCACCTCTTCTGTACTCGACCGCCGGCTGCGCCGTACTAGCATACTGTCGACGTTAAAGCGGCTCGCTGAGCTCAGCTATGCCTCAAGGCTCGGTTATGTGAAGGAATCGGTCGCAAGATACGAGATCTAGATTTCTATTAACTCAGCCCCCCTGTTAGAAATCACTCGATCGTTTCGATGTTACACTCGCGCCAATAATCGTCACAAGGTCGTCTTAAGGGGGCTGTCAGGTCAACCTAGTCTGATGTGTACGACGCAGTGGAAGCTTTTCCAGGGCTAGGCACAGACCCACCAACGGTAACGCACGAGACTATTTACCATTTGTTGCCTCCTCAACGAAATCATCCGCCGCATCCGAGAAACCCTGACTAATTTGACACGAATATTTCTGTACGTACGCTCGTGTTCGAATATATCTTCACCGGATAAGTCTGCAATTCTTCGTAAGATTTAGGCCACGCCTTCTCGTACAGAATTTTTCACTCAACGAGACATCCATCGGATACTCTACTCACTCTTTCTATTTCCATCAATTTAATTTCGTCTCGATACAATTCTACATACGTAACTTTTCGAGCATCCGATAAAATTTCGCGATCATCATTCCAACACCGACCACAATTTCTCCTATTTAATAATTCCACACTTGCCCACCACTAATTGCACACGCATCTCAACTCTTTTATCTTATGCTACAACAAATAGTCTAAAGTATCTATCTAGTAGTTATCTACGTTATATAAAAATTCACCTATTTAAAACAATGCTCAAAGCCGAAAGCACAAGAGAACTACGCGTCTTTCATTTCCTTTTCAATAACCCACTCGCATATTTTTGTTCATCGTCTAACCCCAATTTGTCATTGTAAGGAACCATAATTCGTCTTTTGTATGGAATCCTTTGCGAGTAACTTAATTTATTCGTAACTTACCTAAGTACCAAGTACCTACTCGTATATTACGAATACACATCATCTTATAACTTCTACGTACTTCTCCAGCATTCACCAGCAAATCTTCCCACGCGATACATATACTCAATTATTATAAAATTTTTAGGAAAATTGCTTACCATATTCGTATTCGTATAAAAATGGCGACATTCCATGAAGTAACGACGCCAATGAACCCCTCCAAGCCGATATTATCACATCAATGGTAATTTACCGTGGACGTGGTAAATTACACGTTACCTGAACACCGACAACCATGATAGGTGATGGACAATTCAACTGCACCGAAAAATGGATCTGAAATACAAAATGAAAAGTCATGTAATTAGCATAATTTGCAAAAAAACATACACAATTACAAGTACCCTTAAAAATTGTACTAGGAAAATTACGCATGACGCTACAATGTGTTTTTTAATGCGACGACAAAATAAACACATATGTCACCTCGACGCCACTACCCTTCGAGGAAGATATCTTCGCAAGATCTAATGAAGTATTTGCAGGGCTTTTTCTGGGGGTCGCTGATTCTCGAAAATTGTAAGTCTATAATTTTTTGTACACAGTCCTTACCCCTTGCTACTGTTTCGAGAACGTTGTCGATATAGGCACTTACAAGGGAACCTTCGTACGGTCCCATCCTCGCATTTCCATGACACTCGACGGGATCGAAGTTCACGACAAAACAACCTCAAAACTAAGTTTTTAGCTGACGAATTTTTTATTCTATTTTTCACGAATTTTTGAATTTGAATTTCTGGCTCCTTCCAGAATTGGAACCCGTTGATCCTGTCAATAACGTAATTTCAGAAATGTGATAGGATCAACAATTGGTGTATTTTGTATAATTCTGATCAGTAAAAAAAAAACAAATTTTTTTGTAAAAGTTACCAAAATTGATTTTTTTTACTTTTTTTCAAATTCTTTCATTTTTTTGAATTTTTATGTCAATTTTTCGATATTATTGAAATTTCCTTTGGGGGCACTGCGCCCCCCCCCGCGTTCCTCCACAGAAAACCCTGAGTTTATGTATTTCAGCGTATTAAGTTTCGCTAAAAAACATCCTGAGTTCGAATAGTTGTTATCATGAAGTATTGGCAACGCTGTCTTGATATGAATCAATCAATCCATTAGCCAATCAATGTTACTTAATGAGAAAAATGCCCCACAGAGTGAATAACACACTGAGACAACCCTTCACAACACCGCATCTCTTCGTAAGCATAAAAAACTCAAATCGCAAAACTACAAACCCATCTGCCAAATCTGTCCTACTACCAAGAGCCTTCATACCCGAACAAGTTCGTCGCTTCCCCCCTCCATCATATGCGTATACGATGAGACTTCAATTGCCTATCTCGCGAATATCAAGGCTCAGTATAAAAAATAACCAACCCTGACCTTAGATTTTAACAAAACCCCCAAAAAACTCTCGTTCTGCCGAAATTATTTAAAATTCGACAGAATTAATCTAATTAGAAACAGGGGAGCTGTATTTTCTTAGTAATTCTCTTGAGTCATTATTCAAGCCACACGTTGCGCCGTTAAATTTCACTTCTGCAAATCTACCGACACGATAATTATCTCGAGAATTTTTTCCAACACTTGAAACAAGTTCGAAAATTTACGACAACCTGACAAAACGGCATAAAATCAAATGACAACTTCGACTTATAGAAAATATCCGTCATAATTATGAATGATTCATAAACGAGTTCAACTCGCTTGGTAAAATAATGATTTTTTAATTTTGACCATGCGACGAATTTATGTTATAAAAATGAAAATTTTTCTTTTCGCAGTCGAGAATACAAACGACGGGGATGACGTAGAAGATGAAAAATTATCGCCCGAATTGGAAGACCTGTTGATGAAGAAGAAACGAAGATTCGATTGCCCTTTGTGCGATTCGTCGGTATATAGTTACTGCAGCGATAAATTATTACACGATGCTTGCTGTTGTCTTAGCCCATATGGTAATTAGATTAATTACTCGTCGCTTCCGATTAATCATACTTAACATTTCCAATTTCCATATCTCGTATATGGTAACCGAGAGATTTTGCGAAAAGCCAAAAATCAGACAATGGAACCCGATTCACGATAGGGCGTTGAAAATTGATTTTATCTATTGCGCTCAAAGTCATCGAGAGTGGGCAAGGTGGCACTTTACCCGTTTCTCATATCGTTAAATTGATAAATATCACGCACGAATAAAGAAAGCCCCAGAATTTTCGCCTTTGGTTTTTTTTCTCTCCAAGATGAATTACTTTCAAATTTCTCAAACCGCCTGAAAAATGAACGCCACGCAACCGTCAATCATTCACGTAACATTGGTTGCTTATCATTTTACACTCGGCGTTCTACTATAATTTTAACATGGTGAATCCCAAACGATACGCCAACCCCTCTCTAACCTCCCCCCGCCCGCATTCACATCATAATTAAATCCGATAATACGTTACATTTTTCGCGACCGCGATAAGCCGATTATTAAAATTATTTTCCAAATGAAAAACAACGCTTTTTATCGAAACGCGTAAAAAAACACAATTATCAAACGCCTTAAAAATACGCCTCGACGATAAAATTTTCGTTAAAAATTTACCGCTAGTAATAATAAAACTCTAATTATAATTACGAGCGTTAAATTTTCATTAGAAAAATTAATCCTTCGCGCGAAACGAAGCACGTGACGATTAAGGTCATTATTCTCGATAACTAGTACATCGAAGAGGCACGAAATTACACAAAAAAAATTCGATCACTCAGCAATTTTCATTCATTTGGAGAAAAAAATCCTCACAATATGGAACCTCGCACGTTGGCGTTTATTTTTCTCGGAAAATACGATAAACAAAAACGATTTCGATGCATCGCGTCCACAAACGCGACAGCGACAAGACGAAAAGAAAATCATAGAACCACGATAAAGTAATTACGTAGGTGAAAAAAAATCCGGAAAATATATTACATAATGAAAATCGCGTAAAAGTGAAAAAAAAAGAGGAAACAGTCGAAGAATATTGCTTAGGAACGAAACGCTTGCCATACTCCTCCACGAGTTTTTGGGTACATGGCCTCAAGGCTCACGTGGCAAACGACATATCATATCATTGTCGTCATTGGTACAGCCGTCGCCGCAGCCAGCCTCTCCAACATACCCAACAGTGACCCTAGGCCTCTACAAATTCTTCCTCAAGTCTGGACGTAGTATTTTGATCGCTTACAATGTACGTCCACGGTGCCTACGCGGCGTTCGCGTTTCACGGCTCCACTAGTCGCGATCGACGATTAATTCTGTCGTGCGTTTATACACGTACCATGAGTATCGAACTATCGATACCATATACAAGATGGAATTGGATTTTACACCTTATTACCATCTTACGTATACGATTAGTAATGTTAATAACTCGTCGATGGTCGATGCGTTCTACTCTCGTATCTACCTTCACGATATACTCTATTTCCTCGAAAAAATATTTTGGATTTTTTTCTCGTCGAGTAATTGCGATATCGATATTCGACTTTTAATACACATCGCTTTATCGAGAGATTTGCTTTCATAGAAAGAGCTAATAGATGAAAACGGTCGCAATACCAACGTCCCCTTGGGTCTCCTATCCTACCATTTTACGAAAACTCCACCGAGTATTCAACCCGGCTCCGGAATCCTCGTACACGGAAAATACTAAAAAAAAAACTCCTAAAATTTCGTCAAAATTAAGAAAAACAACGTGCTAAGCCATTCAACCGGATTTATCACGTGATTGCATAAAATTTTCTCTAAACCAGTTCCAAAAGTTGATAATTTGCGAATTTATTTTCCAGAAACTCATCTACCTCTACAATGCAAATTCGCCGACTGCTCGTTTTTGCATGCGAACTCATGCAAAGAGCACAGACTCATAACGGCGTGCTGCTGCAATCAACTGGCGTATAATAATTAACGCGAGAAGAAAGCCATCTGGGTGTGCGCGGGCGAGACTGCAAAACTGACCAAGATTTAAGCCATCGTAGTTGGCATTATCCGACGCCTTCGAATTTCATCCGTTTTCAAGCTTGTTGAGTAAAAACAGACGCGTAATGAGGTGAATCCCAGATCTTAATAACTTTTTTTGTTTGCGTATAATTAATTCGTTATGTAAGGTTATTTTTATCCAAAAATAAATGTAGAAAGTTCTTTTTTTTTGTTTATGAATCGTATTTATAGAAACCGTGTTACACGTTGCGCATTTAATTTGTATTATTTTTCCTTTCATATCAACAAGTGTGGACATTTATTTGTATTTTATTATATGCACTGTTTTAATTAAATTAATCGAATTATCGACGTTTTAATTGAAAAATTTTTATAAATGAAACTAACAACCCAAAATTTGATCCGCAAAATCAAACCTAACCTGGAGGCACAAAAGCTCGAGTGATTTTTATCTAGCAAAGTTAAACCTAACTTCACCTGACCTCTTTAATCAAACTTAATCTAACCTCTCTTTGAGGAAGCACCAATGCTAGAGTGAACCTGTTACAGCAAAATCAGACCTCACCTAACCTAACCTCTCTTTGAGGAGGTACCAAGGTCTGAGTGATTTCTTTTTGAAAGGAACCAACCAACACGAAATAAATACAGGTACACTTTGTTCTCTCTTGGAATTAGAGCATCAAAAGTCTACTCTTATCACAGAAATGACTACATCGTACCATACAGCGTTGCCAATATTAAATTACGATTGAGCTTCGCAAGCAATCCTCCCACCGTCCCACCCCCGAAAATATGAGAAATTAACGGCGACCTCAAAGTCAAAAAATTCGATTTTTCGTCAACGAAAATAATTGTTTTAATTCTATAACAGGATTTAGCTCCAAGATTTCGCATAAAAAAGTTTTTCAACTCAAAATGACAACATTGATTCTCGGATTATTAATTTTTCATCGAACCTAAGATCACTAGCGAAAAAAAAACAAACGGTTTTACGCCCATTGACCCATTACAAACCAAAAACAAATGAATCACATATAAAACACAGTTTAGTCGTTCGCGAACGATTCCAATCAAAATTTAATTTAATCCTTTGACGGAAAATATTTTTAAAATACCATTTTGTGATAGCAACTTTTCTAAAACGTCACAATTGCACGATTCCCTTCAAAATTGAATGTCCATTTTCTAAATTATTCTTCGGGATTTGAATCGTTTATTGCATCACGTGTACTCCGGTCATTTTCGAAATTCACGGAACAGCTTGAAAATCCGAATTTGAGATTTTTCGCAGATAACCCCCTCCTCATTGAACTGATCCGGAGATCGCTGGTTTTGTCATCTTCTATTTCAAAATAAATTTCAGCATCGCATCGAGATTTGTCCTTCTCTGCACATTCGACCAAGCGATCAGATGCGAATCTGCAACGGCCGCAGATGACGCTTGGCGAATCTCCCCGTTACGAATAAATTTCGTATTTGTGACTAGTTTGTGGTTCGTTGCCGCTTATACATAGAACCATCGTTAGCGATCGTGGGAAAGCTATTTAATTTTTCAAAGGTTATTGAATTTTAGATGATTTTTTGTAATTTTTTCAACGCCGCTGCAAACTAGTAATTTAACACGCGAAATTTCCATACTCGACGGTCCTACCGCATCCATTGCATCGCATCACTGGTTACATTGTAATTGTATCATCGGGTGTTCTTCGCAAATCGCCCATTAACATTTTTCGATCATTTAATCACGAAAACGGTGGCTGGACACGGGGAAAATTTCAATTCCGTGGGCAACCTCGGCAAAGAAGACGTCGCAGGGGACCATCTGTATGCAAATTCGCGGCATAATACATCGAAATTCATCGGCGACGGCGAAAAACAAAACATCCTCTCTACCGCCTTCTCCTCAATCGCTCGCATTGCAAAAACACGACTTTTCGCTCCCGCGACAATGGTAAATTTTTATTCGGTCATCGAAATAAGTTGAAATTCGTGGTCTACGACCTGAGTCCACGTGTCTCGCAGGTCAACGCAAAACCCGCGTGTTCGAGCTTCGGTCATCGCTGAGGTATCGTGCTCTCGGAGGTATTTCCACTCCACGTGCGCGTGCTCCCTCGTCTTGTCGTAATGCTCCACTTGTACGCGCCGAAAGTATTTGTTTTTCGGTGAATTCCAAAATGGCGAAATTTCTCGATTATCGATACTCGTACTTCGTGCACGCCAACACGTGTATAACGACGAATCGATGATACATCGTAGACGAAATTATCGTCTCTAAAGCTTCGCGAATAATTAAAATCAGGGTAGCAATTTGTTTCGTCAAAATACTCATCACCTCGTCATTTCAAGAAAGAATGGTATTACTAATGTTCAAACGCGAGAAATAACCGGCACGTGTCTTCTTATCAGTCGCTGCGACAAATAACGTAAAATTCCGATAAATTACTTCATCGATCGAGAAGATAGATTACGATGCACACGCGCACGCCCATGTTCTCAGTTCTCACATCGATGCCAGTTACATCAGACGATGACAATAATAATGTATATAGATCGTCATTCCGTTATCAGGTTAAAAAAGACGTCGATATTTATCGTTAATTGGATGCATCACCGTTCGAATCAAAGATTCGAAAAAATACCGGTCAAAGTGTATAAATAGCATCGCGACCCAATATCGAATTTGAAACGCGTTCTAGGATTGTAGGTGTCAAATTATCGATAAATGCTTGACTCAAACGAGATAAACGTTATTACGCGATAACACACAAATAAATTAATGATATCACATTGCAAGCAAATCGACCCCGCGATTACGCAGCCTGAACTTATCGTCGATTTTTATTCATCGTAATTTTCGATTTATTCGCGATTTCGCGTAAAAACGTAAAAATTCTTCGTTTTCCGAACATATCCAGCAATTCGATAACACTGATCAAAATCGTGCATAGTACTCTCTATTTTTAGGGGGAGTGTGGTACAGTGTAATGTTGACCTCCCTCCTCACCAAATGAATAAACCCTTGGCAACCGGAGAGGGCCTGGAGTCGTGGTGTGAGAGAGAAGAATGAGAGCATGCGCGAGAGTGAGAGGAAGTGTGAAGGTATGGAGGCTCCAGGTGGGTTCCCGGGGGAAAATTAACCCCAAAACAAATGTGGGAGGGGACCTTCCGATGGGAGTGTGGCACATCTGCCCCGAGCAGGCAGATTGGCATTTTTGCCTGGGAGCACTTGGATGAACACCAATGAGTGGACGGCCACTTCTTGCCGATCCTTCAAAATTGAAATCTTTGGTAAATCCCGTCCTCTCGGCGCATGTGCCTGTCACCGCTCCAAGTTCAACGCTTTTCTGCCGCCACAGAGGACCAAATTTGAGGAGAACAAGGGGTATTTATCAGTTTTCGCAAATTTTGCAATTACCATTTTTTCAAAATTCATCGCCACGTAAGGGAGGGTTAAAGATTTTGTCGCCTGTGAGCTAAAATTTGAATGCCACTTTTTAAATAAAGCCCCCTCCCCGGAAAAATTTAGTTTTGGTGAAACGAGCCTATATTTTTTACGCGATTTTAATAAAATGAATATAATTTCTTCTATTTTCTCTTTAAAATTAGGAGATGAATTTTTTTGAATTTTTCAAGGTTTATATTTCAAATTCTCGGATTTTCTTTTCTACGAAACTTTTTTTATTTATTTTTTTTCAATTTGTTAATTTTTTACGCGCTGTTGTAAATACGGCAATCTGCAATTAAGGACTTCGTCTGGCAAAAAAATCTCAAATCAGTGTTACCCTCCGATCAAACTCCAAAACCACGTTTTGCATGAGAATAGGCGACGGAATCGCATTTGTATGCACCCAGATGCACATAGCAAGGCGTCGACTTGACACACAAACCGAAACGCTAATTTTGCACCAATACGTTCAATGCCAAAGTAGTACTTGCACCGGTGCATACGCCGAACTGGTTTCAATTGCGAGTACTAGTTTAGAAAGTACTCGTGAGCGAATTATTTGCACGCGATAGACGACTACGCGTATATTTAGGCGTTTAAGTACCAACTTTACGACATATTTAGGCAAGTACGTTCAAAACTATGTGGATGAAAATTTGACGGCGGGGTATGAGTACTTGGACGCGACAACATGAACCGGTTCCAGCAATTATTTAGGCTTAGAATTTTCTCCACGGTGGTTCGTCTTGTAAGCGAAATAACATCCTAGGTGTTATTTTCGCCACAGACTCGGATAATTAGAAAGTCGAAGATTTTGCGAACGTTGTAAAAACAAAGTTCTCTAGATTGAATTCCAATTCGAGAATTTCTCGTTAATTCGTTAATTACTCGATAAAATGGTAAATCGACGGCAAACATTTTCAAAATTATCGCAAACCGATACGTAATAACAATTTGCGGCGAAAAATGAACAGAGATCTCTTCCGAGTACGCCTCGTATCTACACCTACTCTCGAAAATTCCCAGTCGCAACTGTTGTTAACAGTGAATGAAAAATTTCAAAATTACGTGTTTTCCGAGAAATTCTACCCTCTGACGCGAGTTCACTTATTCCAACGTCAATCGCGCACGTTTCTTCCTTGTTTGATATCCGAAGCGTTGCAACGCGGAGTTCTCTACCGGGTTAATCTCGTTTTTCTATGCATGAAAAACAATTCTCGATAAATTATGTCGATAGTGTAGTTCGATATGATGAAAAAAAAAATCACCACGTAAAAAATTATAATTCGCGCGTACGAGAAAAACGGGGAAAAAAATTGCAGAACAGTAAATAAACTATGTACATAGAATATCGTGAGTAATCATTCGACCGGTCAAGTTGAAATTTTACAATTGAACCAGTCCCTTTACATAAATTCATCAGCTTTGCTAGTTGGGGGCAAAGCCCCCAAACTCACCTCACATTGCTTCGCAATGCTCGCTACCGTAAACTCTTTTTTTTCCATTCATAATAATTCTCAACCGTAATTGATGTTACAAAAATCTTCTCGGCTTTTTGGCTGAGATCTAAATCAGAAGCTTAGGGCAGTTGGGGTAAATTACCGTTATTACGGAAAGGCGAATGACTGCAAAATTGTTGCAAATGCCATTTTATGATACAATCTTGATAAGTTGCAATAGTTACCGTTAGTTCGCAGTATTTGCGGTAATTCACCGTTAACTCATGATAATTCACCGTTAACTTTTGGTAATTTACCATTAATTTTTGTAATTTACCAGTAATTTAGTTTATGTGATTTACCGGTAATTTACCGTTACTTTGTGTATTTTACCACCAATTTACGGTAATTTACTGTTGATTTACGGTTAGCAACCAATGATGATTTACCATAAATTTGCGGTTTCACGGTAACTTACAATCAACTTTCCGTATTTACGATAATTACCGGTAATTTACTATGTTCAAAATTCGTTCTGGCGTGATGAGGTCACAAAGAAAATGGCTATTATTTTATATATATAGATATGATAACACTTCCAAAGGTTTGCCAAATTTGAAAGAGAGTACCTTGAAAAATTACCGCCCGATGTCGAAGGGAGGGGAAGAGAGATGAGATTCAGATCCATTTAACTATACTACTGACAATTTGCCAGTCTCTATCGATATTAGCCAAGCGAAAAACACGATCTCTTCAAAGATATCACGTAAAATCGAAGATCACCACGTGTCACCAAACAGAGGTATCTACAAGTTCATTGAACTCTGATACTTGACCTGCACGTATAAACATACCCAAAGGGATGTAAAAAGACAAACCAAAACCACAGATCTACCGCTGCGGTTCCTTCAGGATAACTCGACTTAAAGGTGACTCGGTTATAACCAACTTACGCATTAGAATTGGGTCGAAGACGATGAAAGCATTGAACGCGCCATCAAAGATTGAAATTAATTGACGAAAAATTGTTAACAAATAACACAGAGCCCGATAGACAAATACCAAAGGTCATCCGACGTTACCTTTGACTATTGCGTCATTCAAAACCAAGCTATTTATACCCGAACGCGTCAAATAAACAATATTATTGTTGAATTTCAAAATTTCCAGTTCAATCGGTCTATGACGAATTAGAACCTTCGACGTTCGAAGGCAACGATGAGAATTCCCCAGCACGATTTTCGCCTCGGATTTCCTAAAATTTTTCGTAATTTCGCGACGAAATGGTCTTCGTTGCATCTCTTTCTACGCAATTTAATCGCGACGACGAATTTCTTCGTTTCGAGCCAATTGCACGCGCTCCAACATACCTTGATCCATTTCCAACCGCAAATTCATCAAGTTCATCGTCGAAAAACCAGTTTTACATTTTCATCGCGCGTCGTCGAGGGCTAGAACATCGAGAAAATCGCCGCCGATGAAAAAAAAAACTCCTTCAAGGTTACATAAACATTGTAAATCATCTCGATGGTCTGTAGATACGATGCGAAACGCCATCCGCGACGTGCTCATAGAACAGGAGGTACGTCTAGCCAGGCGATAGCTGAATACTAATTTTAGAACAATGCATTATAACTCGTTCAACATTGTAAGACGTCGCGGTATTACGTAATTTGTAACTACATCACGATCGCGGCCAAGAATATTCTAATTATTAGTACGATCCGGCGATCAAAAATGCGAAAAAATTATCAACCGCAAAAAGAAACCCGACGAAGCGTCATATGTCCGGATATCGTTAAAATGATGATTTATTTGCAAACATCATCAACGCTATCACTCGTTTGTCTCCGCTCCGCGTACTCGGTGAAACTGCGCCGAAATTTTCAATCAGTCGAGTACACCAGGTTCAAATTATGTGTAAAATCGCGAGATCGTCGTCGACGTCTTTTGCTATGTGCTCTATTTTTTTTCCAACGGCCACGTGCGTTACTCGGTTAAGCCCACATAAAAAAGTGAAGTAACGGTAAATGACTGTCTGCATGTTATAACCTTCGAATGGCAACAATTCGGTTTCTGGTGCATCGACGTGGTCATACGATCGGCCATCGACTGCGGTAACCCAATCGGATGCATTGAACGCTTCAATTTGGGTCATTAAGTTATGCATTTGTCGTCTGCATTCGTATTATGATATCCCAGCGTCGTCTCGACCTCTGCCCGTCCAGAATGGCATAGACTTAGCAGCTCGTATCACGAAACGTTGTCGACAATTATCAACTCCTTCCAGAAGGATTATCGCATTTGCCTCGAACAACCCATGTTTCAGTTTCGCGTTCTTTCTTTTGAAAAAAAATACAACACGATTGGTAACACCGGCACATCTACATATTACCGTTCACCAGAACATAGAAGACTTCGAAGGCAACCTGCACAACACCGCTGATTTGCGAAACCTCTTTTATCGCATTTCCATCGATAATTCCTTTAAAAATTTCCACTTCCACGTGGAAAACGCCTTTAGCGTTTTGATACTAGGCAACTCCAACAACGTGAAAATTTCATCGTCGCTCGGACACCTTGACGAATACTAAATTTTCAAATAAATTTCCCACATAACTTCGCGTAACCATTCCGGCGCTTCACGAGACATGCCTCCGACACAACGCGTCGCGTCGCTCAACAAGCAACCAACGACCATGTGCGGATTCCAAGACGTCGTCGAAAAAAACCGCATACCTCAGATACCATTTCCTCTTCGAGTATCGTTTCAAAGCCTTCGAAATTCGCGATATTCAAATTGAGCAAAGTCGCTTCGTCGGTGACAGCTGTAAGCCTCTTTCAAGCGTACGCCCACGTGTCCATTACTAGGGTCTCCGATTCTATGCTCGGAATTTTTCGCATCGACTTTTCACATCCTATAAACCGGGGCGTTTACAAAGGTCGAATTCGAAACCTCGTTTGACAAAGCGACGAACACGTGTCATCGTACACACGCGTTTACGCGATTGCACAAACGACACTTTGCTCCAGCTACTCGCACATCGTGCATGTCCCATTAAATAAACGAGCCGCGAGATAACTATGCGATAATGCGGATCCGCCTCGGCTAGGATTCCATCGTCAACTCCGTCCAATGCTAAAGTCTAATTGATGAGAGCTTCACGTGCGCCGACTCGCTCGTGTATCGCGATTACAATAAAATCTGTCTTTTCTTCCGTCAAAATAATCTACAAATAGAAATAGCGCCGCTGATAAATGTCGAATATTTTCGGGAATTACTGTTTTTCTTTTCGATATGTTTGGCAGATTCGATTAGAAGTTTTTTTTTTTACTCTCTTTCACGTTCAATGAGTTTCGCTGCACGTGCGATATCAAAATGGAATAATATTCGTTCGATAAAGAAAAGTCGACGTACACGTGTTGGCGTAAACAGTTTCCTATACGTTAAATGATTAATTTTCCAACAAACGTGCATATAATATAACACTATTTTAATACAAAAAACATCTACATGAGTATCTAATTGTAGGAATGTGCTATACTCGTAAGCTCGAAAGTAAAGCTGAGCGCCTAAAATACAAAATTATGAGAGGAGGAGGGGGAGAGGTAAGGATGCGATCGAATAACCCAACATTTTTCTAGCATCCAGAATACTAAAATTTCTACGCGAGGGTTAAAGAAACAGAGGGGGGAGGTTCGTAAAAATTATTTCCTTTCACAAAGAAATACTGCATCGTCTCTCAAACTTGTATTACTCGTCTAGTGATTCTCAAAATTTATTCAAATAAACAAGAAAAAGTTCATTACATCAATGACGTCATCAAATGGATTGATAATTTTACCGTCTAAGGAACGCGAAGAGAGGATAAGATCCTCTGTCTAAAATTGCTTGTCGGAAACTTGATCTTTGGCCTAATGACATCACCACAACCAGGGGCGGACGAGTAATTTTGATTTTACCGAGATTTCCCAAACTTCTCGATGCTTTCAATAAAAAATTTCTTATGAGAGAGGAACGAGGGAGGGGGCTATTTTGCGAAAATGGTCAAGAAAAATTTGAAAAAATAAGGCTAACCTTCCTTCGGTGAGGTGAACATTTTCTCTTGAAAAAAAAATGAAATTTAAATGAGAGATTTCTCGATATCAGCCAAAATTTACCCCTTCAGTAGTACGCAACTCCGTCATAGCTGTTCTACTCACCAACCATTCCCTTTTCCTGCGGTTTGAAGTATCAAATCTTTTGTAAAATTTCCTACAAGAGTCATTCAAAAATTTAAAGAAATAATGAAAAACTACCGATTTTGTCTCTTCGTATAAATAACATTAAGAAAAGATTCTTGGGTGAATTCCTTGCATGCTATTCACCCGTCATATTTCGTTGGTCAACTGATAAACATTCCGGCGAAGCTGAAACTGCTTCTGGCAAACCGGGAAAATCCCAAGTATTCCTGCTGCCCACCCGCCATTGATATGATGGAGTTGAAGACGCAGATAGGAGGAAGGGAAAATCAGCAGAGTATTTTTCTGTACAGACGTAAATTGAAAACTGTGACGTAATCGTTCATTTTGGGAGACAAGGGTTCGATAAGCTTGGAACCCACTCAAAGAAATTCTACTCTGTTTCGAAAAATAACTCACCGGGAGAGCAAAACTTTCAACTGATGAACGAATGTCATATTTATGGACGAGATGTGAAGTAAGGCGGGAGGGCTTCAGAGATAAAGGAGAATAATAAGGTGCGTCACCCACAAGAATGAAACCTGGGTAGTGAGAAATTTGATTTGTGAGGGGTAATTAGTTCGTTTCATTTTAATTTCGGAAAAACAAAATTGGCTTTTTCTTAATGATCCCCTTTTCCCCTTCAATCAATCTTCTGTATTATGCAAACCTAGGTAATAGGTACAGGTACTGCCTTCCTTTGGAGACCGATACGTCTCATTTACAGTTCGACTGGCTCGACAATACGAGCTCTATCTCAGTACGCCATTTATTTAACAAAGAATCAAGAAACATATAGAACGGAAAAGCATAATGTATGTAATCTCTCGAGATTAATTAAATTACTCGAACGATTTGGATGTACGCGGCTGCAATTAATTATCACAATCGCGACGGTACTTTACGAATATTAAAATAGAGAAGATAAACGCCACGAGAGATGTGGATACGTGAAATATAAAAGCGATTTTCATTCTTCTATTTTTACGATCATTATCATTATAGTCGATAATTTTTCAGTAATTAATTCCCATTTCATTTCGCTACGCACTTTGTTTATTCGTAAAAGCAAAAGAGGGAAGAGGAAAATCGACGAATACGAGTTAACGTACCTACGTCAAAAGTATAAACGGACACGTGCCACGATGTGGATTATTAATAAATACCGAAGAACTTGGACTGGAATCGCTATACAACATTGTATTCGATCGAATCGAGCGATAAATCGATTTCGTCTTCTTCAATGTCAATTAAAACAACCGTCGTCTGGGAAAAGATTATCAGTCTGCGGCTAATTAGGCGTGAACATAATTTTGCATAAGTCGAGTACATTGTACCGTACTTTCGCTAATTTGTCTTCAACATGGTTCAAATTTTTATGAATTCCGGTGTTAAATTCTTACGCGAATATCCTGTATTACGTGCACATCAAACCACAAATTAAGCCGATGTTTTTGCAAAATCGATCGAGATGCACTTGTCGGCGCGAACGTCCAATTAACTCCTCGCGGCAGACGTTAATACTTAATAGCAATGAGGAGGAAATCGCCGGTGTCTGCGTCTATGCGCTTAATTGGATGTTGTAATACAAGGTGTATTCCGCGTTGCTCATACAATGTCTGCATTTCGCGCGATTTTATCGCCCTTCGGATATACGCCGTCTGCGCCAGTGTCATGCACCTGTACGTTGCCCCATTGGCGCGCAGCCTCAGCCGCCATGGTCACGTCGGCTCGTCCATCTCGTTGCAGCACCTCCGACGGGAAAATTTGCTCGTTCGTGTCGTGCCGGCTTTGTTCGACGTAGACTCTTCGTCTACAATGTTGCAGGCAAAAAGGCGACTCCGGTTCGGTTTCTTTGTACCAGACGGCGTATTTGCACTTTGAAGGACGAACAACGCTTACAATAGCGAGGCTCGCGGTGTAATCGTTGGAATCACCAAAAGGCTGAAAGTACGTCGTCGATGCCCTTCGGTGTCCTTACTGCAATTCGATTAATGATGCCAGCATGTTTGTATTTTCGCCTATAACATCGTCTTCGTCAGGAAAGCACCGAGTACAGGGTGGTCCATAAGTTTATCGCTAACTCCAATTATAGCTCTTTTATTTATGCAACGTGATTGCGTTTTACGCTCATTTCAAACCTTTGTTAAGCGAACAAAAGGCGAGAAATGATGCATCTGAATGGCCTAGAAAAACAATTACCGATACACGGATCGTATCGAAATCAGTGGAGAAAAGAGATACGTCGTTCTTCACCTTTGACGTGTTTATTTATCTCGCTTTTTTTATTTTATTTTTTTCGTACTTGAAGTTATAAACGTTCTTTATTGATAAGCACGCACACACTTGCACCGTAGTAAGAGTACGTACTAGGTAGATGATAAATTTCTCTTCGAAAGGCATAACCCCGTGAATACGATACAACGCCTTATACGCGTATAAAATTCATTAAAAAAGGAATTTATCAAAATGCAACGCATATCGATGCCGAAAAGTATGCAAGAATAACATCCAAATTTACTTTAATGATTGCTCCTCACCTTGAACGATAATTTGCATTTGGCTAATGGCGCATAATACCGCGTTCTTCCATGTAAATTAATGCATCGTACGCATCTTTCCAACTTTTTTTTTTACATTGCCCTCTCATACCGAGTCAAGGTGGACGCATACCGACGCAGTTACGATAACGTAATTTTTTCCATGCTTATTGCAATTTTGAAGTATTTTTGGAAATTCGCGATACATATTTATACAGAACGTCGTATCTGCATAAGATAATCGATGTACAGACTACAGAGCATTTTTATCAATTTTCTATTCATTTGTTTGCTTAGTTTCTCTTAAAGGTTAGTTCGCGCTTGACTGTATTTTCAATAAATTAACTCGCTAATATGGAAATTCAAAGTGTCAATACGAATTACCTATGATTTTTTTTTAAACGTCAAGTATTAGTTGGAAAAAAACAATTTTTAGGATTTTTTCCGTCTCATTCGCCAATTTCCATAATTTTCTTTTTCTTTTTAATGGAATACCATTTTCCGAAAAAATTGAATAGGAGAGGGGAGAGTGTGAAATTTTTATATCCTGCTAAAAGGAAGAACGAACCTAAGTGTAACAAAAGTACTTTAAAAATGCCATTAAAATTTGTCCCTATGTAGCAGTGTTCGTTCTCGGCACGTTAAACAAAAAAAGTGAGTACATAGCAAGTAAAACGAAAAAAATTACAATTTACAAAATTTTGTCAAAAATGCATTTTTGGTTCCATTATCACGATAAAAACATCCATAAAAAATCTAAAAAATATTCTAATCCAGGTTGGTGCCTCCATTTTTTTCATGAAGGGGAATGGCGAGAATTTTCTTTCTTAATGATGTCCAAATTTTTTAATTTGAAAAATAGAAGACGAAAAAATCGCTCGAACAAAGCGAGGGCAAAAAAATTTCACAAAAATGTGGGTTTTTATTACTTGAGGGGAGGACGGTGGGTGTACAGTTAACCGAGAAAATCATTGAAAGCTTTACTTTAAAATATAGCTTGGTAACATGGAGGGGGAGGGGAGATGTGCCCCCTCCTCCCTTCCAGGACCGCCACCGCAATAAACAAGAAGTAAAACTTTTTTTGTAAAACACTGATGCATTCTGCTATTTTTACAAAAAGAATGATATTTTCGTTTTAGCGATTTGAGCAAACGAGTTAATCAGTACGAAGGCACGCCCGTGGCCCGACACAGTGCCGAAAGGACTAGCGGCCGTCTCACGTACACGCGCTAGTGCGGTTCGCAAGTTGCAACCACGCAACAGGCGACGTTCCAGCGATAAAGAAGCCGCGTTGCAGGCACGTGCACGTGAAAAGTCCGCCAACGTGCGCGGAACCACTTTGAGGAGCTGACGCAGACTCGTTTTTATTTCTCAGGAGCAATGTGGAAAGTAGGAATTTCAAATTATTCAGTTTTGTAGAAAATTTTCTCCAATTTTTTTCATTCAATAAGCGATTAAAGCCAAAATATTCACCTAGGCTCGTTTACGCTTCCGTAGACATTGCTAATTCGATTTTAGGAAGGGAAAAGAGCACAAAAAGTGCAAAAAATTCGGAGATAATTTGTTCGATGGTAATAAATACGAAATTTCGACATTTTCATGGTTTAACAAGTAGCTTTTTTGGTTTTTCATAATGAAATATGCTTTTTGCGGAAACATTGCCTTGGTAATATCTTCGAACCATAACTTGGCAGTACTCCGTCAATCGACGAATTTTCACTATCGGCGAACCACCTCCGTTCGGCCTTCTCGCGATACACGACACGTGTCTGCGGTACTTGGTGACTATGGGAAATTGTCGTAATTCATAACGCACACACGATAATTACGCGTTAATACGCACGCGTTGCGTTTATCTCGGACAATTGGCTGCGTGGGGGCCAACATGACCAACACCAGAGGGAGGAGAGGTACACCGCTACGCGAAAATTTCTTCCGTTTCAAGGATACGTAGCGCCACTCGAGAAGCGATAAAGCAGACGCGAATGGCGGATATACGAATTTAAACAAATCACCGCACAGAGGAAGAAAAAGTCAATGGTTGGAACGCGACGTACGTAGTAATTGGCCAAATTTTCCACGCGATTACGGTACATCAGTAATTCGTGATTCGAAAAATGCGTAATTTCTGCGACCGCTCTCGCACGTGTTTTAATAATTAACATTTACGGCCTACACGCGCTCGCCATCGAGGTCTCGAAACGTTAAATGCGTGCGTAAAAATATTCGAAGGCTATTTCGCCGGTTTCTTATTCCGAAGCACGCGGCCGCCGTATTTTTACGAGAAATAATCCCAACTCGCGAGTATTTTTCTTCCGCGTCCCGGCGAAGCGTCGCCAACGCGTCCCGCCACGAAATTTTTCCACGTAACTACGCCGGCCCGGAAGAGACGACGGGCGATGTTAATTTCTTCGGTTTCCTTTCCCATGCTCTTCTTACCCTTCGCAAACGGAATTTTTTTTCCTTCGCGATAAATTATCGCATCAATTGGTACACGAGCATTAAAAAAAAATCGACGCTTCGACGAAATTTCGACCATGTGTGGCGCCATCGTAGAAGCGTTTTAATTAGACCGCGTATTTTTCGATAGCGCGTGCTTTTTCTCATTTCCTCCTTCTCTTCCGCCGACTCGTTCGTTTTCATATCGTTTTATACCTTTTAGCCGCCTACGCCGTCGTCGCCGCCGATAGCCCAATGAATTTTCCTCATTTTTTTCACACCTAAATACCTTCTGATAAGTGTTAAGTACGCTTTTCCGCATTACTCGTATCTAATTCGAACATGCTTTCTTTCTACCACTAATCATTGTAAATATAAATAAATAAAAGGGGAGGATTCTGAAATAAAATGAATATTGCAATTTGCAATGACGAATCAGCTATGAAGGGGGGAGGGGGGGGGTCTTTTAGTATTCTGAATTTTTTATTGATATTAGTTGGGAAAATTGACTATTCTGGATATCGGTCGTTTCAATTGTAAAATTTATCAAAATCCCTCATGTAATTTTTTAAAATTGACAATTCATGATGGTTTTTAAATTTTATCGGTGACCATGATGGATTTTTCGCGAACTAAAATGAACGAAAACACGAAAATCACGAAGTAAATGGAAAAACGTGTTACAGTTGATGAACCTAAATTCAAAAACAGACTACAAAGTTTTGCTCTAAAAGTATGAAATTTTGATACCACGCCAAAAGATGTGAAAAACAAGCTAAAAAGTAATGAATAAACTAACCACATAAAAATGCATTTTTAAAAAGTGGAAAGAAAAAGTAATCAATTATAATAAGGGAAATTTTAAATTACATTTTTTTTTCATGGCAAATGCATTTTTAATTTTTATTGACAAAAAAGTGTTTTTTTTATTTCTACAAAATATGTCGAAAAATGGTCAAAAACAACAAAAATAAGTCAATTTTTGCTTTTTGGGATAAAATATGTAAAAATATGCTTAGACATAAATAGGGCTCATTTTACTCGGAATTTTATAATTTGCAAAGATATTATTGATACGCCTGAAAAAAATCCACGAAAAAAAAAATATGAATACATAAAGATCTTAGCCCTAATTATAATATTAATAAAATTATAGCTTAATTCTGCGGTGGAAAATTAATTTTTTACGACCACATTGTGGTACAAGGAGGGGGGAGGGAGTTGTCACGATGTGGAGGAGCAACTGGTGGGATTGTTTTTCGAAACGAAATCGTGCCTGGTTTGTTTGAATAAAATTACGTTTCGCATAATATCGAATAAATGAGTATCTGCCTACGCCATTGGATCCGGCTCATGAAACGTAGAGTAAAGACGAAGATACAAATTAACGAGAACGAAATTCAAAACAACCGATGAAAATACGAGTATGATTAAAAGCAAAAAGTAGAAAACATCAATTTATCGCGAACATAAAAAAAAAGAAAGATAAATCCTGCTTCTTAGACAGATTTAGCGATGCGACTAAAAAAATTCCTAAACGAGCAGAAAGTACAGAAAAGCGATGTACGCTAATACAAAATACTCGAATAATTTTCTAGGTCCATTTGGAAAAATTCTTATTTAAAAAAATAAAAAAGTTGTTTTACGAAATATCAAAAAAAGTTGAGGGTAAACAATCAAATATTATGATTGAAAAAAAATTCCGAAATTATGAACTACGGTTAAAAACTGCAATAAAGTGATCGACAATTTCATATTTTCGTGTCGCACCAATCACAAAACAGGGATTAAACCGGGTCGAGAAATATACCTCGATGTACGTATTGATAAATGTAAAAACGATAACCAAACCGATATTCGATTTCGATTTGAAACATTAAAATATTATTTTACTCATTTCGTCTTACATTTCACCTTTACATGCGTCATTCGCAGATTAAAAATCAACAAACAGAGCCGGACAATAAACACGCATTTAGAAATCGTTTCGATGCGGCCCTTCAAGTGGGTGGTGGACTGATGGCGAGTAAAAAGCCATCCCAAGTGCACGAGCATCCTTGACAAAACCCAGTCACCGCACGTTACACTTGATAAAAACAAATATTGAAAAAATTGCCAAAATTATCAAAATAAAGCAGACTCTTGGCGACGGCGCTTATGCTCGGTGAACGGATACCGGAAAATGAACGCGTTGCCCTCGATGGACGCTGGGCTTCGTATATGGCCAAAATCAACACACCGTCGACCGGTCGAGGAGTACATAATTTGGAGACCTATATCAGCACGTGTATATTGCCAAGCATTATGGAGGGGTGAGTTCTACGACATGATTCAACCAGTGCTTCCATATACCATTGTACCTCGTTTGTATTAGTTAACATTAATATATAAATACAAGTACATCGGATCTATAAACACACAAAACTATTGTAAACATTTACGTGCTTCGGCACATTTCGCTGTGCTTATCGATTTCTCGTGATATTTACCGCTTCCTAATCATGTCCGTTTTATTAATTGCGATTTTTATTTTATTAATTGGCCTATTGTACAAACAACGAATACAATTTGTTCGCGGATTTTCCAGTATACCTGGCCCAGTGTCAATACCAATTTTTGGAAATGCTTTGCAACTTACGGGAACGCAAGCGGGTAAGTTGAATTTTTTTTAATAAATCGAAATAAATTTTTAAATGCAACTTTTACCATAATTCCGTAAAAATAAAAATTACCAAAAAAATATCCCCGCGATATGCACCAAGAAACGTCATTCGGAAAAAAAGATGCGCGGATGCGTAATTTAAAATTGTCACCTCGGTTTATCGGCGGCTTCGGTGGTAACGGCGTCAATAATGGTTCAACGATAACGCACAAATACAAACGAATCAGACATCAGCGAAATGCAAGCGTGTGTGGTGATTGGTAAATGAAATATACATAGTATAAATACTTCGTAACGTGTAAAAATCTTGCACATTTTATGACTAGTAATCCGGCCGGTAACTTGTGTTTGTTTCGCAAAATCATGACGCTTTTTTTATTTTTAATATTGATGATTTTAATCGGTATCGCGTGTTATAAACGATTAAAATTCGTTCTCGATTTTGATCATATTCCTAATCCGAAATCGTTACCTTTAATCGGAAACGCTCTTCAGCTTACGGGATCTCAAGCAGGTGAGCTTTTTAACGCGATTATTCATATTTATTGCAATATTTCATCACTTACCGACTGGCAAGTTATAACTTCGCGAGTTTTTTCTGTAAAATTGTGAATCGTTGGAGATTTCTTGATACGTATAATCGCAAAGTTCTTCATTCAAAATGGGACACGTTGAAATTTGTTCGTTTCATTTTCACGTCGTTTGACTCGAATTTTTTAGGTTGAAGTTCGATCTATCAATATGCATAAATAATAAGTTCTCCATGTCACATCATTTGATCGTTGAGCAAAATTTTACGAAATCGTTTTCAAATTCACCTGCACGTTTTCATATTATTGTTTCAATCGCGCCAATATTCCGACAAGGTTATCTGTAAAAGTACAAAAAAATTGAATAAAATGACAAATTAGACTCCTCCACCCAAAAAACCGCCATTAGAAAACCTAAATGAGGTACTGTATTTCTCGAAGATGATAATTCGATACCCTTTCCCTTCGACCAGTGTTGTTGAAAAAATTATTTAAAAATTCACTCGGCGTGTATCGGCCGACGAATCAAACTGCGAAATATTTCGACAAAATTATCGCAAAATGTTAAAGTACAAAAAAAACTAATTTAATTCGCATACATTGAACCAAACTAATTTGTACATGAACGCAAAAAAATACAAAATTTTCAAAGGTTATCTCGGTTGAAATTTTATACTTTGTATAAATAAACCTTGAGAAGTAAAGATGATGATAGCGTTACATTTTAACAAGTCTCGATATACGTACGAGAATTTGATTTTTTTAAGAGAAAAAAAAAGCAGGAAAATTCGACTAAGCGTGGAATTAGGTTAATTATTACGTTAAACGCGCGTGTAATGTTATAATAACCTTTAGATGTAATCATCAAAGAAAATTTTAAAGTGATATCATTTTTTTTGCAAATTTATTCCAAGACTTTTAATAGGTTATCGTACGACGAAGCGTGCTTTGGAATATTCGGAGGATGTTTCTTTTTGAGGTGATTTATAAATCTTTCGTACAGCTCATTAATTTTTCGTAGATTAGTTTACGATCGCATGACGCAGCATTGCGAGATGGAAATTTTATGGCGTTAATTTATCTATATTATTCGCGATAGCCGATATCGCACGAATTTCCAATTCGTTTTAAACTATTACACAAATTTTTGGAATTTTGTTCAACTTTTTCGGAAAATTAAGAAAATTTCTAATTTTAAAATTAAGTATTGAAAAAATCGTGCAAATGGAATCGACTTGTATAAACGGAAGAAAAAGAGACATGAAAATGATACAGCAAAATCGCAAATTAAGTAATCCAAGTACAATTTAAAAACAATTAAAATTTAAAATTTAGATATTTTTCAAGTTTCCTCTCATTTTTAAAATTTAAATAGAAAAAGCACGAAGTAATTGTCACAATATACCTACATTTACAGCTGCACCGAATATACGAGCGTTGCATAAGTAAGCTGAAAGAATTGTAATGATCGAAATTCATCGATGACTAATTTCTCGCTATTTTCCACGTATCATCTAATTTTTCGTTTGTCAATTTCTGTAAATTAAAAAAGAAAAAAACATAAATTTTACTTGTTTATCTATGAAATTTCTAAGTAATTATTAAAGCATGAACCTACAAACGATATTATCAAGATTCACGTTCGCCTATGAAGAAAATAACGATAATTGCATTCAAGGTATTCATAAATTATTATGCAATCTGAGTAATGCATCGAGCGAAGTGGTCAGACGGAATGCATAGCTTGGAAACGTTCGCCTAGGTCAGTTTATTCAACTCATATCTTGTCTCATAATGCAATTGGTTTATCCGTGTTGTGCATTATAAAAGCGCAACGCAGGATATTCACTTAGTGATGCTGGTGCAACGACCATCTCGAGGGTTTCCACTTCAATTAATCGCATTTCAACTTCCTCCATGCAGCGTTGATCGCAGGCGAACGTGAAATCGTCGTAGGTACTAGGCAGTTATACTATTAATGAAATAGGTACTTTAAAAATAAACTAACCTTGCCGAAGGTATAGTATCTGGCAACAGTATTTTTCGAATAAAAGCGTACATAGTAAACGCAGGAAATCAACACGTTGAAAACATTGCATTTGATGAAAATCTAAAATCAAACTCATGAGTTATAAATCGATGCCAAAACGTTAAGTGGAAACCGAATTCGCGATCGTGTTTTCCAACACACGCGTACAATTTATTAATTTATTATAATATATTTCTTCGGTTTCACAAAATGAAATATTAATCGTTACCATTACGTCCTTGATAAGACATGAAACGTGCGATTCTACTTACAAAAGAAAGTAACAAAGTAATTCGTTTAGCTGATTTTTTTGCACAAGTCGCAAGCCGTCGTTTGCTCTTTACTCAAGTTACAGCTCATCTTCCGGTAACTTACTACGTTGTAGTGGCACTAAGAAATACCACAATTCATTGAAAACGCATTCGTTACGTATGAATGATAAATATAGTACATACTTATATTTAGTAACGATTCTGTTACAGAATTCTTCAAGCTTATGCTTCAATATTCTGAAAAGTACAAAGATATGTTCTTACTATGGGTTGGACCTCGACCGTTTGTTTTTCTCTATCAAGCCGAAGCTATTCAAGTAAATCTACAAATACATTTCATTTAAAACAAATATACGAAGTACCTGTAGAATTAATGATTTGAATTCTTCGAATTTAACTAAACAATTTATTCTAATCGTTGTTTACAATCAAACAATTTCAATAAATCACTGAACTTTACAGCCGCTGATGAATTCAAGCGTACACATTGAAAAAAGTTTGGAATACAAGTTACTGTATCCTTTCCTCGGTACCGGATTAGTGACCAGTACAGGTAAATGCTAATTCAATGATTAACTACGATAATAACTACAATATAAAATACACGTGAATTTAAGATTCATTACTATGTAGTTCAAATTGATAAAACGGTAATCAGCTGATTCTATTATGTCAAACATATTGCATAAACCATTTCCTAATTTCTGATCGTTATATTTGGATATAACTTACCCGCTACAATTGCTACTTTAGTGACGGAATATTCACATAACGAAAAAATCGCCGGAGACGGAACATATCGCGTTTTATTTTTCCAGCTGAAAAGAACATTTTCTCGTATATTGCAACGTGGCTTTCACGAAGTATAATGCACCGCACATTTCACATACGTAATTTCTGAATAACACGTTAAAAGGTGAAAGACATTCAGGGTGTTGCACTTCAATTTGTAAATTGTTGGGTTCATAAACATACTAACGACAATGTACTTCAACTGATGTAGTTACATCCATATCGCATTTCGTACATTCGTAGATTACATCTGGCTTTTGGATATTTTCGTAGATTTTCATATGCATCAGATTTCGAAATAAAAGTATTGTGAAATTTGCAACAGATGAAGGTAAACTGATTTGCATAAATTACGATCGTAGTTGATGCAACAATGTATTCGAAATATTCTTGTATTACGAATTAAAAAGTATAAGCATGCAGGAAAATGCAATAGCCTCAAAAGGCGGTTAAGCTAACCTTGAACTCGTGTGAAATGCATGAAAAATGTTTCTTTCAAGGTAATCGACTAACATATTAAGTACTTACATACTTTTCCAGTCTTCTACGCATAAAAAATTTCAAATTAACTATAAAAAACCATTAACAATCTTCAGCAAGTAAAATTCTGTTGGAAACGGCATGTAACGGTCAAACGTTCTGGAGGGAAATGAAATGAACAGCGCGAAATTTCTTGCTCCAAATGGCGTCGTTCATTCTTCTATGGAATTAGAGAAATTAATATTTTATTACTAATTTACGTATTTACCCGTTTGAAACCCCAATTCTGCCAACTTACATTTTTTAATTTTATTTTCCCACTTAACTACAAATCTGATTTTTGTTTTCGAACTTTGTTGAAATTGATTAAATTAAAAAATTTAAATTCAAAGATAGTGAAATTAATAATCTTACTTGTTTCATTTTGGAAAATTTGCCAAAATGTATTAATTTTAAATGATATTTTTAGAATTAATAGAAGTATTTGAAGCTACAATACTGTATTTCATAATATAAAGCAACAATTTTCATAGCATAGGGATTTGGAAATTAAAATCACAGCTTTCATTCGACGCGTTTCTATACTTAATTGTTGTAATTAAGTAAAATGTGTAATTACTGTAGGACAGAAATGGCATTCTCAAAGAAAACTACTGACACCAGTATTTCATCACAATATGCTAGAAAATTATCTTCACACTGTCGTAACTGAAAGCAACGTTTTAGTAAAACAGCTTCAAAAAGAAGTCAATCAAACTTTCAATATCGTACCATACATGAAATTAGCAGCAATGGATATCATTTGCAGTACGTAACATGATCATTTTGCCACTTTCCTTTATAAATCGATTTGACGAATTACGTATATTTGTTCAGAGCTAACCTTGGGATATCAACTAGATTCTCAGACCAATCCAAACTTGGATTATGTTCATGCTATAGAAGAGTAAGTTGATTTATCAAATATTTGATTAAGCATCGAGCCATGTTAATACGAATAATCGTCCGTAGATTAATGTCAATCACACAACGACGATTCATTACTCCATGGTTAAAACCTAATATTTTGTTCAAATGCACCTCTTACGCTGTCAGACAACAAAAATGCCTCGAAATCTTGAACGGATTTTCGAAAAGAGTGAGTTGAACGTAATTCTTCGATATTATTTTAAAAAATCGCACTTGAACAGAATTTCTTTTACAGATTATACAAGAAAAAAAGAGAGAATTTCAGCGTCAGCAAAAAAACAAAACAACTTTAGATATAAATTCAAACGTTTTGCAAAGTAAGCGTCATGATATCCAAATAAGAGTAGTGAATTTCAGTATTTGCTAATAATCCTCACTTCGTTATTAGAGAAAAAAGGAAAAGTCTTTTTAGATTTACTTCTTGAGATATCAGAAAATGAATCACGTTTCACAGATCATGAGCTCATGGAAGAAGTGAACACGTTTATATTTGCGGTAATTAAAATAATAAACTGAATTAACATTAATTTCTCAGTTCTAGAAATTCTGTTTTTGAATTTTGCAGGGACACGATACTACATCTACAACAGTCTCGTGGTGTTTGTATGTATTGGGATTCCATCCAGATGTTCAAGTGAGTACGAATTCATCTGAAATAAAATTCCTCTACGTCAAGTTAATAACTTCGTGTTTTCTACAGGATAAAATCATAGAAGAGTTGAATCAAAAAATACCTGATTTTGGAGAAGGTTCATTGAAAGCGGCCGACATCGCTAATTTGGATTATTTGGAATGCTGTATCAAAGAAGTACTACGATTATACCCACCAGTTCCTTTAATCGCTAGACATTTAACTAAACCTTTAGAATTACGTAAGACTAATTGCAAATTATTGTTTTTTCGTAACAACCAATTAGTTAATTTTGAACATTATATTTCCAGCGAACCAAGTAATTCCGCCAGGTACCAGCGTTCTAGTTAACGTCTATTCGTTACATAGAGATCCTAAAAACTTTTCAAATCCGAATGCTTTCATTCCGGAACGATTTTCAAGTGGAGAATTAGCAGATAAAAATCCATTTTCTTATGTTCCCTTTAGTGCTGGTCCTCGCAACTGTATAGGTACTACGATTTACATCTAAATATTCAAATCATGAACTGCAAAGACAGGTGGCAATCTTATACTTTTGTTTTTCAGGACAAAAATTAGCGATGCAAACTATCAAAATAATATTGTGCAATATACTAAAACATTATAAAGTAAAAACATCGCAAAAAGAAGACAGTCTGAGATTGATAGCGGAGGTAGTTCTCATAAATGAAAATGGTATAAATATTTCAATCGAAAGAAGATGATTAATGAAAACATTTCGTTAACGTTCAATATTCTTAATGCTATTTCATTTTAAATAATAATTATCTTCATTTTTGTAGAATAGTTCTTTTTGTGTATTACGCATTTATTTTCGATTGTACGTTACTTTCATTTTGCTAATAAGTTATTTATCATTACTTTTTTCTTTTTAACCAAATAAGCATCATTTTTATCAGTATTAAAAAAAAAACATTCACTTTATTGTTTCTTTTACAAATCGTATAATGTGTACTGAAATAAAATCATTTGAATAAACATCAAAATTTCTTTCTGGCAATAATGGGAAAATAAAACAAAATAAAAACCTTAAGAGCTAATTGAAAACGAAAAAAACTTGATATAACTGATAATATACTACTCAACAACACTACTACATAAAGTAAAAGGTAATAACACAATAAATCACATTGAAACGCAATCAAAGGTAAAAAAAGGTGTAAAAACGCAGTCAAGACATAGAAGAATCGATGAAAATATGAAAATAATCGAAACAACGAACGATTTTAGTAATCGTCGCGACATCCATCAGTTACTTCGCTTTGACTGTCACAACTCCTGGCATCGTCCCTTTCAACATATCTGTAAGCGCGAGCTCGGTGCAGCGTGGATTTCAAATGCATTCTAGCATTCAAACGATTCGGCAGTACAATTTGACATAGAGTACATTCTACATCTTTCACGCGAAGTTTACTAAAACAGAAAAAACAACACAATCCGTGTAACAATCAATCAATCAATGACCATGTTTTTCAGAAGAAAGTACATGATGACCAAACGTAATTCGAAATAATACAGAAATTCCTACTACCAGTACGATTTGTAAAAAGAATATCTCAATATTCTATATTTTCTTACCCCACAGCAAAATCATTCAACGTTCTAATATTCTTTCTTATCATCTCCGTTCGTACGCCCATATCACCATCTAATTCGATCCCCCAAATTAGTCTGTACACCGAAGAATAATCTTCAGCGGGATCGTCAATCGAATTTTCAGAATCGTTACATGGATTTAATAGCTTATCTTCGGGTATTAAACCCCATTTATGGGAATTATTGGAAAAATATAACTCTTGAGGTTCCCATTTATGCCAAATTAATCTGTAAGTAGAGTTTTTTTTATTGAAATTGTGCTATTCGATTCTGTGTGAATTTGTTCAATGCATGCAAAAAAATCTTACTCGTTTATATATTCATTGAGTTTAGTATAAGCTTCCTCAAATTCACGTTTGTTAACTTCAACCTGATGAGCAAATACCCTACTAAGCCAATATCGCACTCGATTTATCTTCACTAACATGTCTATGGTTATTTCAACATCGAACACGATTTCTATATCTTTATCTGCGTTGAAAGAAACCTTGTCACTTTTGTTGTATCCGAGACCACATAAAGCTCCGGTAAATCGTGTAAATTCAGGATCGCATCTCATTTCGACCATCGGCGAAAATAATAAACATATAAGAGCCGGTAGACCGGGTAAACTAGGCATAATTGTGGTATCTTTTAGCGACAACTTATCGCCATTAGGACTGATAGTAATCAACCCACTGATCACCATTCTAAAAAAAAAGCATTTTTCGCCATTTATCAATTTGCAAAAGAAGAAAGTAAATGATGATTCGTCTGATTCGTCTAGTTTGGTAATTTAAATACCTTTCGTGTTCGTCCGATGGATTCGTATCGAGTAACACGGAATTTACCGAGTTACGATCGATAATCGCTAATTTAGGCATCGAACTTTGAGTAGCACAATACACTTTCATTTCTAAAGGACTAAAAGGACCTTTCAAAATGACCTGTAAACGAAATTCATGAAACAGTTTCACGTTCCTTTGATATCTTGCGTAGAAATTCACTAGTATACTACGAATAAACTGAATACCTGATTTTTACATTCAAATCCAGGTTCTTCGAGATCCATGGCGTTCAACTTCTGTATGAGGTCTTCCTTTTGCGTTAAATTTTTAGTCATGTTAGTAAACATTTCACCGTCATCGAGTAGTTTTTGTAAATTTTTCCTTTCTTCGTGATCTTGCTAAGAAGTGGAAAATACGTTGCGAGCTCAATCGATACGATTTGAAAATTTACCAATGCTAATTTACCTTGGATAAAAATACTTCTTCACACCTTTCCGCTAATCCTTTATCGACGAGTTGAAAATTAATAGGCTGCGTAACTTTCAACGAATTCGATTCATTTTCATTGCAGAAGTACAATTTTACTCTCGCTACGTCATTAACCATGGAGTAAATCTGTAATATCGGACTTGTTTCGAATATTCCTTTTTTGATAATTTAGAACTACACGATGTTCCGTAGACACCGCGACGTTTTTCGGAAATTTTCACTCGTTTGCAAATAAGTTCAATTTAATATTGAATAATCGCTTTTGCCGAAATTCGAGTAAAACCACAACAAAATGTCGCGGTTATGAAACATTTTACGAATGTGCTTTTTTGGCTTTGTACCCGAAATACCTTTGCAAGGAGCACTTTACTCCGGTCATGATTACGCCGAAATTCCTTCAAATAATGACGAGCTTTTTCGTTCCATTTGCCTTCGTTTGTCCTCGTGGGTTGAATTTTCACTAAAGAGAATTCGGTAGCTAGATCCGGAACTTTATCTAGTTTCTTTTCCTTTAGGTATTTAGAATTAATAGCGCGAATTTCGTCTCTACTAACGTGCGTTTTCCCGTCTCCGATATCGATGAAAGTTATCTAAGATAAAGGAAATCATAATTTCACTGGAATTTAGCGCATTTTATTTCGTTTTAAAATACTTACGCTGTACGTGTCATTATAATGTTTATACGATTCGACTCGACATCTCACATATTCACCACGTCCTTCGTCACCGACAAAATGCGCGTAAATTCCTCTGATTTTGATATGCTGATCGGTAGGTATAGCCACAGTGGAATCGGGTCGGTTAAGAAACTCGCAAATCTCTTCGTACTGGCGAGTCGCCAATTCGGACGGACTTCGGGCCCAAAATCTCGTCGGCGACTCGATCTGTAACGTTTTCGGTTGTTAATCGAAGCTGATACAGAAACTTTGTGCGTAATTACTAACGCTGGAGATGCGTATGCCGACGATGGGTAAAACATGCATATCCAAGTCTTTATCCCAAGGCCATTCTAACAACTTCATTGGATACTCTGCGCCAGGTCGGATTTCTTCGTATCGTTTCACGTATTCTTGAAATCTTCTATCTGCTTCAGCGGGACTAAATAAAGTGGAAAAATTGTAAAATGTTTCAGCAATTCTAATGTCGCTACACGAAATCCTCACGTGTAAACTGGTATCCTAATATCGGGCTTCAGTTGTCGCATTTTTACGGCGCGATAAACAGCTAGATCGATTTTACCGGGGATTTGCATAGATTTGTCGTCGGTGACTTCGTTCGAGTAGTGACCAAAGTTAATCAACACTTTACTACGTGGGAAATAACATTACGTTAGTTAATTTTCGAGAGCTTTCCCGATACATCACGAATAACTTACGATCCATGATCGAAATATACGTTCACACGACTGGATACCTCCTCGAATTGCTTCTCGATGCTTTTTTTGTACAGAATTCCCGGCTGATTGTGCGGCATTCCTTGTAAATAAACCGTAGTATAAGGATCGTGCCCGCTAAGCGTAGCTACAGCGTTTTTTTCGTCGGCTTGACCAGATCGAATTCCACGTAAAAAGTAATTCGGATAGAAAGCCGCCGCTAAGGATAGCTGAAATTAAAACACGACGGAAATGCAATTAAGCGTTTCGTATTCCTCATAAAGTTCCGAAAAATTTCATTATAAATATTACACACCTTGATGAACAAATTCTTTTGAACGGAATTCATCTGCGATTTAGAATTTTCGAAGACTGGTAAAGGAGAAGCACGTAGTCTATTTTTAACGTCGGCATATAAAACAGATATTTCTCTTAATATTCTCATCTGAAGAAAACGATCACGACACCAAACAGCTTCGGCTTTCTCGTTCCGGAAACTGTGTTCGATTTTCTTCTTCCTCCAAACCTTTACGATTGATGAACGATTAAAATAACTCGATTTTATACTCGTTTTTGGTGTTATAAAATGCAACATATTACAAACCTTGTACGCATTAAGATACGCAATACAATCGCTGCATGTAGAATTGGCCCACGCCAATTTCGAATTATACGCTTTCAAATACTCTTGAAACGGTGTACTAAACATGTTTTTTACGGACATCGCGCAAGCTACGCAAATGCAACGTTGTACTTGACATTCATTTATAATCTAGCTGTTCAAAGCGTAATATAAATTTACCCATAATTATACATTCCTCCAATACATTAAACATATTTCCAAAAAATATCAATTTCCCCAAGCGAACGTCCATCGGTAACTTAGATACGATTTGACCCAAGAATGATAAATCTCCGTCCAAATCATCGACACTATTTGGTTCTTTATTTTTGGCTGATTTATTAGTTGATTTAGACTGCGAAAGCGACATTGTCAAAGCGCCGATCTAAAAAGCCAAAATATCTTCGTGATCTACGGATTCGTCGATCGTTTGAACTCGACGAAAAAATAATTTACTTCTTTTAAAGTCAATATAGTTTGCTCTATATTTCTCAAATCTGGCTGACTAAGAGCCAAGGCGAATATGGCCTTGGGTGGTCCAGAGTCTAGCAATTTAGCTTGGAGTACTAATCGATCTAAAGGACATCTCAACATTTCCGGAACACACTCTTCGTCCAAATCCTAGTCAAACAATCGATAAATACGAGCGACTGAATTCAAAGTTCAACCATAAACTTGATCACTAACGGCGTAGAAATCTCTATAGACTAATCTATAGACGCGACCATCGCTGACACGTCCCGCACGACCGGCTCTTTGAGTTGAGCTGTTCTTTGAAGTCCAACATAATTGTAAACTAGCTAAATTAGTTTTTGGATCGGTTACGACGACTTTAGTTAAGCAAAAATCAATCACTGAAAATAAAACGATAACTCGTCAACATTACTCAAACTCGGATGTCGAACTATGTCGCAAATCAGACGTACCATATTTTATATCGGGAACTGTAATACTACTTTCGGCGATATTAGTAGACAATACGACTTTTCGATGGTTCTGCGGCGGATTGTGAAAAACTTTATCCTGTTCTTCTGTAGTGATGGATGAATGAAGAGGAACTACCCACCATCTATACACACTGGGTTGGGTTGAATCTAAATACCTTTTCAATTCTTCTATTTCGTATAACCCCGGTAAAAATACTAGCACAGCTCCTATCTCGATTTTCCTTTTTTTTTTCTCAGCGATACTCTTATCAAGAATGTCGAACGCTCTGATTACTTGCACAGCCGTCATATAACCTTTTTTCGTAATATCCGGTCCATCAGGCGACATATTTTTGGCCTGAATACGTAGATCGTGATAAGAAACATGTCACAGAGTGTTTAGTACAATGCTACGCAACATTATTATAGATTCAAAAGCATACCTCGGGTATATCGAGTAAATCATTCAAATAGAACGTTTTCACGTCGTAATTTAATTTTTCAGTTGCTGCAACAACGGGCGCAACAACTTGTTTGTTATCGTGAGCAATAACGTAACAATACTCAGAAAACGTATCGGTGTTTATAGTAGCAGACATTAAAATTATCTGTAAAATTTTGAACATTTAGTACAAATAATTTACAGATGGTGAACGTTAAAATTTGTACCTTGACATTTCTCGAGTTGGAATTGACATATTTTCGGATAAGAATAAGCAAAAAATCCATTTCGGCATCTCTTTCGTGTACTTCGTCAAGTATAATATGCGAATATCCGTGAAGACTTTTTTGCGCTACTATTTTTTGTAAAAGAACACCGGTCGTGCAAAAGGTGATCATGGTATTGTCATTAGCTTCTTTTTTTTGACCAATCTACACAATGAAATTCAGACAATACAAGATAATTTCAGATTCATGAAAATTTCACACACCTGATATCCGACAACAGAGCCCATAGCCCATTCGCGTTCTTCACATACTCGTTTGGCCACTGATATCGCAGCCAAACGTCGTGGCTGAGTAACTATAATATTACAAAACTGCCTCCGTTCTCTAGCCTGATCTAATATATACTGCGGTACTTGGGTGGTTTTTCCGCAACCCGTAGCACCTGTCACGATAATTACTTTATACGCGTCTATCCAGTTGAGTATCTGTGATCAGAAACGATTCCATTCTCAATATGTTTCAACTTAGTAAATTATTCAATCGATTTCTAACCTCTTCCTTTTTATTTGCGATCGGTAAAGAAGAAGGGCTCTTTTTACTGAACGAGATATCATCAAAAAACGCTATTTTCTTTTGTATATCTTCAGCGGTCACTTCCGATTGACAATTAGTTACTGTGTCTACGTCAGACATTCCCCCGTTACCGACATCACTCTCTGGTAATTTATTTCTGGCGAGTTCTCTCTGGAATTAAACCTCAAGTTGAGTCGCGTGAGAAACTTCAAGGCAAAAGAAAAGAAATTAATACCTCGAAATAAGCTCGCTCCTCTTGAACATATTTTTTCGCATAATCACGACCGCAATATTTAGGAGGTTCAACTCTAACTTCCTCGCGTTTTCTCTCTTGTAATTCGCTAGCTTTACCAGCTATCCTCATTCGAGGCTGGTTCAATTTTTCAAGGAATCTTGAAGACATTACGGTCTAATCTTCCGACTGTTAATTAAATATTGACGCGAACATTTCACGTAGCTGATCGAAAAATTATCTCCTAGAAAACAGAAACACGTAAGTACAATGATGATGAAGCACGTGAAAGTACCAATAGAATAACGACGCAAATGAATTTAACCATGCGAACATACCTTAACTATGAATGTAATTATAACTTATCATTCATTAATCTTCATTACGAAACAATTATTCCACAATAGATGATAAAATACAATGAATTCGGTGTTTTTTTCTAAAAAATTGAAAATTTTCACAAATACAGCGGTTAAAATTTCAACATAGATATTAAAAAATTAAATTAAAAATAGATAGTACTTAAAATGAGAATTTCGAACATATAAATAATGCAAAATGCATACTAGGTTCCTGAAATTTTCAGTTAAAATGGCGCATCTAGATTTTAGACGAGGCATTACAAATCTATGTAGTATTTTTCAAAATGATAACATCTCTTTGATAACACTTTCCGTTATTAAAAATAAAAAATTTTAAGTCGAAAAATACGGGTAAAACATGAGAACTGCGAAGAAATAAATGAATATATTCCACGATATCCTGATCAATGTTTCATCTATTCAAGGATTTTGTTCTATAACATCAAAACTATGATTTCTCCAAGAATGGCTATCACCAGTGCCATCGGCACATGTCTTGGGATTGGATTCTTAGTAAAGTAAATAATTTCCCATTTATTTTCACGTAAAAATTGACTAAATTCATATCAAACTTGCACCCTGTCTTTTCAGAGATTATCTCGGCGGTAAAAAGTACACATATCGTACAAAGGCCGCTAAAAATAAAGTCGTAATTATAACCGGAGCCAATTCAGGTATTGGTAAAGGAACTGCCAAAGAATTAGCATTCAGAAAAGCGAACCTGGTTCTAGCATGCCGAGATCTATATAAATGCGAAAAAGTAACGCGTTTTGTTTCCTGTTAAGATATTCTTTTCATTAACTTTGAGTCATTTTAGTTTAGAGCCAAGCTGATCTTCTCAAGTAAAAATGATAACATTAGATGTATGAAATGTGATTTATCTTCTCAAAAATCTATTAGAAAATTCGTCGAAGAGTTCAATCAAGGTTTGCAATCGTTTTTATACATTTTCACGTTTTTTTTTTTCGAAATCATATTTGCGAATTATTTATAGAATACAAGAAATTAGATGTGCTCATTAATAACGCGGGAATTTATGGAGTTCCTCGTAAAACAACCGTCGACGGAATAGAATTGCATTTAGGAGTTAATCACATGGGACACTTCCTTTTAACTCAATTACTTCTACCAAAACTTAAGGTACGTTTTACTATGTGAATTAATTTTTAGCATTTCATTATTCCTTCATAATAACTTGGATCGAATTGAATTCATCAATTGACAGTTTTTCAGGAATCAGCTCCCAGCAGAATAATCAATTTGACGAGCATTACTTATAAAAAAAGTAAAATAAATATAGAAGATTTAAACTTGACCAAAAGTTATAACGCGAATGATGCTTACAATCAAAGTAAACTAGCCAATGTTTTATTCACTAAAGAATTAGCCAAACAATTAGAAGGTAATTATTATTTACGTTATAATTTTGCGGGCAATGAATGGAATTTATCGAGTACGTATTTTTATGTACAGGAAGCGGAGTTACTGTTAACGCAGTTTATCCAGGTGTTGTGAATAGTGATTTAATGAGACATACTAGTTTCTACAAAAGTTGGCTCTCTTCGGTGATTCTTAAGCCTTTTTTGTGGATGATTACAAAAAATCTTAAACAGGGATCACAACCAGTGTTGTACGCTGCTATTGATCCGGAAATCGCTACAGAATCCGGTTATCTATTCTGGTAAATTCGATCATTCGACGATCGTTATATTGGTAAATTTTATTTTAATCTGGGATTAATATTACAGTCATAACTTTGAAAAGAAGGATCTAGTTTTGCCAGATGGAGTAGACGAAAATACGGCGAAATGGTTATGGGACGTTAGCTTGAAGTGGACCAAACTCTTATAATTGTTAGACCTCCAATATAGACATTTTCCTAATTGTTGTATGAATAAATGTTTCAAATCAATTTAGCATTTCGCCTCAAAGTTTTGAGTTTGAGTGATGACTAATGAGAATGGAGAATCGTAGCAGAAGAAAATTACCACGATTGAAAAACACAGATGATATTACGGTCTAGTTCATAAACGAGTCTGGTATGAAATCGGAATTAATTATTGCGTAATTGAAGCAATATCAAAAGGAAAAGGTGGAATATTGAATAGAAATGAAATAACCTTTCACCGATTTTGCGCGCGAAGCTTTCATCATGCAGTGATGCAATTCTAACGGCGAAATTTTTCTCTCGAACTTGCACGCGGATGGTTTTCTTTTTTATTCTTCTCTTTATAGAATACGAAATTGAAATAACTTGTTACATATTTTTTTGACATCTGCGTAAAGATTTCAAGTATTTGCTAACATTAATTCAATATTTCGAGAGAGAATTGTTTCGAAAAAACGAAATTTAATTTCAACGATGGGAAAATTATCAACACGCCGAAAATATGGATTGAACATCCGCCGCGCAGAAAGCCAACAAGAAACAAGTTCATTTATTGTTTCTTGTTTCGAGTACGCGAATTTCTTCGTTTCTTGGTTCGGATGGTTCGAATCGAATAGGAAAAATGAAGAAATTCACCACCAACTGTAAGTTGGTCACTCGTATAATTATGTTATCCGATAACTGTTTCATGAAGTTATCATAAGTTTTAGTAAGTACAGTTATCGTGTGATTTTCGAGTTTGTTGAAATAAATTTACTAGTTTTTTTGTGTATAAATTGTTCGTGATTTATGTGACCATTGAAACTGTATAGTAGCGCGTTGCTCTTTACTGATGTATTGTATTTGATTCCCTCCAAAAGTTCGTGCGCCGCGCCATTACTCTCAACGATGCCGTTATTAAATAAAAAACGTTTTCGGAGGAATCCGATTCCTGAAGGACTGAAAGATACAGATAAAGTATTTTACTGCGAAGTTACTAACGAAATATTCGACAACTATCCGTAAGTAGCTAACCACTTAATGACCCGCAATTAAGTATACGCCACATAATTCACGTCGTCAGCTATCATTTCGTGCATTTATTTTGATTTTAAATCATTATTTTATATTACGATACCAGTACGGGTTCGTTTTGTATAATTAATTAATTCGCCGTCGTATCAACGTGACGAGTGAAACAACAACGTCCTCCATATTTACTCCTACCACGCATTCTCTTTTCGTATTCACGTAAATGAATTTCGAATTGACCGCACAAACATATAACCCGATTTTATCGTATTTTTTAGGGAATTCGCCGAACGTATTATTTTATGCAATTCGTTAGTATGGTCTTGCGAAGAAACTGGTCGATCCGGATTAACCTTTATGGAGGCGATGGAATCTGAAAAAAATGCTAAAAAATTGCTAAGCGATTTTCCCGTAGAAGTAAGATCAACGCGTAGAAGCCATTCGTTCTTTCTAACACACTTACAAATTATCTTCACATCTGTTACAGCTTAGAAAACCTATATTGTATTTGGTAACCTTAACAGCCAGATCAGCGTTAAATGATTTAACCGAAGATATATTTAATTACGTTAGAGATAGGTATTTCGTTGGCGAAGTAGTTGACGTTAATTTAGTCGGAGATCATTGGTTAGTATTTGGTATAATAACGGTACAATTCTGTTCGAATTTTCCTTTTAATTTGTTATATTTTATGCAGGGTTGCGTGTCGCGTTTTACATGTGAATTATCCCACCCAAAAAGAATTATCTGAAATGAAAAACGGAGCCAAGTTAGTATTTTAGCTGTAATAAGTATTCATGTTACGTCACTATTTTCTTCGGGTCACTTTGATAACGTGTGTGCTGCGAGTTGAACGCGAGTTTCATAGAGAATTTCACAGATATTTAACACGGTCGAATACTTCCACGCTACCTTAAGATTTTTCCAGGTTCTGGAAATCAATTTCTCGCTTTGAAATTTTTTTCGATTACATGTTTCGAGGAAATTAATTGAAAAATTCGTAAAAAAGTGATCGAAAAATGGTAAAAAAAATTCAAAATTTACGCGAAACATTAAAACAGATTTTTTGTATTTCCATCTCGAATTCATGGTGACTTTCTTGTATTCGAGCTCGTATTCGCATCTTAATTCTAATTTTACATTATTTCACGCAGATCGCACGACAAATTCAAACCTCCAGGTTGGATTTTCCAATACGAAGTCGAACTGCTCGATAAATCAGACGACGACAGCGTATTCCACGTACCCGGAATGAAGCTTCGTCGAAAAAAATCCACATATACGAAAGATCGCAATCACCTATTCATCAAACATTTCGTATTCAAAGTAGACGGTATTTGGAAGTTGAAATCAAACGCCTACAAACAATACGAAATCGGTAAAATAAAATTCGAAAACATTTTCGCCGGCTCTGCGCCGAAATTCCTGCAGACGGATTCGCCGAAAAAGCAATCGAAAAAATCACAATCCACTCCTGTGAAATCGCCTACGAAAAACGGCTCGATGAGCAAAGCGAAAAAGCAAGAATCCATCGATAAATATCTAAAACCAAAAATCGAAAAGGATCAAAAATCCCCTCAAAAGAAACGCGACTCGACTGGCGCCAAAGAATCGAAAAGCAAAGCATCGAAGAAAACCGACAAAAGAAAAAGTACCGAAGAAATAATCGAACGCGAATTGCTGGAAAAACGTAAAAAGATGATGGAACATCAGCAACAAATTATCGAACGTAAACAACAAAAGCAGTTAGACATTCAGCGTAAAAAAGACGAAAAGAAAAAATTGGAGGAATTTATGAAAGAATGGAATAAAACCAGAGAAGATTTAGAACTAGAAGACCTGAAAGAACTACCGGTTCCAGTTCCGATTGAGCTGGACACGCCGAACGAGTATTTCGGCCAGATCGCCATGATGTACGAATTCTTTCAAACATTTTCCGAACAACTCGCCGTCAAGACGTTTTTCCCGGCTGGAATTACGATGGAGATACTCGATCGTGCTGTATCGAAACCCGAAATCACCGGCCCGCTGAACGACCTCTTGCAACTTTTATTGGCGGCTATTTTCAAGCTACAAGAAGACGAAGAAGATGAAATAGGCGAATTGTACGAATCAGCGGCGTTAATCGAATACGAAAATTTGGACGCGGATAAAAAAGACATTTCTTTGGTGGCGACGAATTGGCCCCACGCGTTTCAAGGCGTACCCCTTAAGCAGCTCACCATAGATGCAACCACCGTAACCGAAGTACTAAGGTTACACTTGCTATCGGCCGGAAGCCGCGTCAGTGAGGCTTGCGCTCGATGGAGGAGCCAAGAAAAAGGAGGATACCAGAGCTCGGACGATCCCGCTGTAGCATTCCGCACCGAATACCGTAACGTTATCGAAACCCTTAGTGAGAAAAACATCGCCGCGTTATCCGTCGGCGACAAAGTGCTCGTATTAGAATGTCTAATCAATCAGCTAAGCATGTTCTCCGGTATACGCGACGTCGTCCACGAGAGCGTCGAAGCGAATAGATTGAAAAAGGTTGAACTGCGGATGGCTCTAGCCGCCGAAATCCGCCGCGAAAAAGAATTAGCGCAGAAGAAAAAGAAACCCGAAAAAAGTGACCCCGCTAAGCCAGACGAAGAACCCGAGTTGAGTAAAGAGAACATAGAAAAATTAGAAAAAGAAATCAACGATAAGAAAGAATCGTTGAAACGTCAACTCAGCGAATTATACGTGGAGAACATGAAAGTACAATTGAGTCCGTTGGGTAGCGACCGGGCGTACCGAAGGTTCTGGATATTCCCCTCGATTCCGGGCATATTTGTCGAAGACGACGAGCAACATCTACCGAGTTGCCTACCTCGCGGCACTCCGGCCCCAAATCCGGTACTTATGAAAGAAAAAGACACCATATCTTACGTTAAGAAGCTTTTCCAAAAGGAATATAACAAAGAAAATCTCGGCATTTTGTCCACAAGCAGTCCGAAGAAAAGCAACGGCATCAGATATAGTTGCATTCTAAACGACGCTTTCCCAAAGGACGAATCCGCTAATAAACTACCGCTCACTTGCTGGGGAGATAATGAAAATTGCCCGGTACACAGTACTCAAGTGATAAGAACTCGATGGTCGTATTACCGAACAGAAAACGACCTCGAGCAATTACTAAATTCGCTCAATTCCAGAGGTAAACGCGAATCGAAGCTGAAAGCTTTGTTAACCCAATACAAAGACATGGCAATTCGTAATCTCTCGCGACCATTCATCAGTCTTAATAAATCGCTCAAACTGGAAGATTCGACAGTGGCCGAGATGAGAAAGTCTCAAAGAGGAAATCCCATCTACGACAATACCATGTTAGATTTTCCGCAAGAATCACAAGTCGAGGAAGTCTTGGAGAAATTTCTGAGAAATATTATCATCGACATCGAAGAGAAAAGTAACGCTGGAGGATTAGGATGCTTGAGAGTGAGTACGAATTCGGTCGTAAGAAGCTTACTACGTCTTTCCCTCGACGCTAAATATCGTGCTTGTTTTTAGGTACTCGATAGAAATAGATGGATCGAAGCGTTATTAAATAACGAATACGATAAATCGTGTTACGAACTGATCTACGGACCTGTGCCCAAGGTTAGATAACATTTAATCGTCGATTTCGAACGTTAAGTTCATTTTTTGATTCGTTCGTTCCTTGAATCGTGTACTGTTTTATTTTGCAGATGGAAAACGTTACGGATGTCAACGATATTAATAACATTAAAATCGAAATTCCCAAAATTCATTTGAAAGGTAATTGCGATTTTTCCTTTTTTTCGCATGAAAAAGAAAAAGGGCATTTATCAACCGATCATACTTTCTGGCTGTAATTAAAAAATCGTCTACGTAGCAAAGAACCGTGTTAATGTAATTTTTATTTTTTTCGCAGATAAAAGATACTCGAATATTCAACATTTCGACATTATGAAAGAATACACGAAGGAAGAAGTTGCTCTGAAAATAAAAGAATTATCCAGCGCTATTCTACAACTCGGTCAATCGATCGAGTTACATTACATGAAACCTCCTTTAGGTTATTTCGCTACGAGTAAGTTTGCGGTGTTTCCGGGCGGAGCTTTATTACTCGTATAACAAAATATCACGTTCATTTCACTTCACAGGTTCGGAAAAAACAAAAAGTATAGAAAACTTGGAAATAACCGATTTACAAAAAAGATGGGAAGTCTCTCTAATGTCGTGTACGAGTTACGCGCAACTGTTCCTTCATTTATGTACCTTAGGTACGTATCGGAGACTTGATAATCTCGTCGATTCCGTCAAAGTCGTCATATTCATCTGAAAACCTTCTTTTTCACGCAGATAACAGTATTGCTTGGAATAAATCAGCTCTAAATGCGAATTGTCGTATTTGTCGGCGACGAGGAGATCCAGAAAATATGCTGCTGTGTGATATTTGTAATAAAGGCCACCATATGTATTGTCTGAAACCCAAACTCACTGTAAGTTTCCGATTATGTCGAACGACAATTGCTTACATAAGCGAATTCATTTGTTTTGCTCGTATTCGCAGAAAGTACCGAAAGGTAATTGGTATTGTCATTATTGTAAGCCTCCGCAAAAGGAGCCGAAAGCCAAGAAGAAGCACATATATTCTGGAGGCGAATCCGAAGACGAGTTTTCAGATAAAAGAAGTCCGTTGTCAGCGTAAGTATCCGATTAAACCGTCTATTTCGATGACCTCGCCAACGATTATGTTTATTCGTAGCGAAAAAATGGAGATGTCGAATAAAGGAAAATGTAAAACATGCGGCGATAAAGGTATCACAATCGGATGCTCGAAATGTCAGAAAAGATACCATTTAGCTTGCCTAGTTCCACCGCTGAGGAAACCTCCGACAATCACATGGTCGTGTAATTCGTGCCGGCACATATCGGCTAAACGAGGTAAGCAAGTTCTCGTGATTTATTCGTATCGCGGCTACAATTCCTAACGCATTTAGCTACTTCCTAATCGACTCATCTGCCGGGTACCCGCAATCACAGTTGTGTATTTTGTTCGATATGTACACACACACAACAGCACGTACACATTGCGTTATGGCACTCGAAACTGTGAAACGTTTTGTTTGTGTTTTAATTAGACGAAAATATTAGTTTCGCCGATGTGGACCCGTCGTGCGGTGAGCCTTTAAGGGCTAGCAGGCGGAAAACCTCGAAAGCGGCTAATGAAAAGATATATCGATTCGTGAAACAGCTCCGCAAACCGAATTCTTCGGATGATGATGGTCTGTTGATAATCTGTTCACATGTCGCTTGCACGCTTCTCTTTTCGTTTCTCCAGTTTCCATTTTGTATTATTTTCAACTCGTATTAACCCGCATGTACCTTCTCTTCTTTCGTTCGCTTCGCTTTTCATTTTTTTTTTCACAATCCTGCATCAGTGTTTTATCGTGTGGATGGTTTGAGCACTACCGAACTTGAGGATCTTCGTGTTTTAGTTCACGTTGATTACGTTATTAATCTTGTTATATTTCGACACAGACGAAGGAATCGAAACCATTATGGTTAATGGACGAAGACGTAGAACGAGAAATTCGACCGAATGTAATTACTCGAATCAGCTACCTTTGGATAACGCCTCGTTGCAAGAATTACTCAACAAAGTTATGCATCATGAAGCGGCGTGGCCTTTTCTTAGACCTGTATCGAGATACGAGGTAAATATAAGGTTCTGTTTTGCACGTCGATTATACCTTTGTTGTTATCGATCGTTATTTTTTCAAGGCCGCTGATTACTTCGAAATCGTTAAAAGACCGATGGATTTCGCGACGATCAAACATAAATTAAACATGTTAGAATACCACACCAACAGCCAAGTCATTAGCGACTCGATGCTGGTGTTTAGTAATTGCTTTTTATACAATAAAGAAGTCTCGGAAGTTTATCAGTAAGTTCGTCGATTCTTTTGACTTGTTCTTTCAAACGTATAGTTGAATTACTCCTTTTTCTTTTCCGTTCAATCGCAGAGCCGGGGTAACATTGATGACATATTTCAAGAAACTCTGCAAAGAGATGAATTTCCGTAAAGATTTAAAAGAAGCTGAAATCCAAGTCAAAAGACTCGGACCACAAGATGCCGACGACGAAGAAAGTAACACCGATAATGACGAAAGCGAATTGGACGAAGAAGACGAAGAGGAGGAGAAAGACGTTGATAGTTCGAATAGCGACGGATACGTACCCAGTAAGAGAATCCGTTTGGATAAATAATCGAGAATATTTATTTTAACGCGGGAGGTTGTCGTCTGTAATAAATTTTTTAATTTCTGGTTCCTGTTTTGTTATGCATTTTGTCGAAATTTCTATAGAGTATTGCGACTGTGAACGTGTAAATTATGTATGTTATGTACGATATTATTTTCCCTTTTTTTTGTCCCCCCTTTTTTAGATATAATTATTTTTTTATTAGATCATTGAATTTGATTGTATTTTAAATATTTGATAAATTATATTCACATTTTACGTGTAAGTTTTAATTAAGTGTTTGTAAATGAATGTATCAGCGACGGCATTCTTTTGTAGTTGTACAAGAAATTTCATGTCGATAGTGAACGGTTTTTGAAACCAGTGTTTGGGCAAATGCCGAAAAAAACGTCTTTTCAAGTTACTTAAAAATGTATAAAAGTTACTTAATTTTATCTAGAAAGACAGTTTTTTTTTGTATTTTTTATCGTTTGATTTAATTAGTTAGCTTTCGGTTTGATATTGTCTAAATTACGCAATAGAAGTGTAGGGTTTTGTTGTTTTTTCCTGCATATTTTTTAAATTGAAACGGTTGTACATATTGAAAGGTGATGATTTTATAATCTGAAAAAAAATTTTTAATCGAAACATCTATATCGTATTCTGTGACTGTTAAATCATGCATCACAGCAAAAGAATGTTATACTTGTTCAATTAATTTTATTACTATGTTCGCAAAATGAATTAAAAATAAAGTTATTATTTAATCTGCGTTTTTTTACTATAATAATAACACAAATATTGGAAAGAGATTTTATTGGTAACGAAATATATTTAAATTTAACGGACTATTAATGTTGATAATGGCGACTATAATATACATGTAGGATTCTCTTACATTATAGGACTTAAATAAACGATATTTTTACAAGAATCTAATAATAATCTTATTTCAGTTGACTTGATTCACCCTGAAACGATAAGAACGCTGGATTAATACAGCATTAAGGTAAGTTGTAAAAAGGATAATAATAACTTACCCAAGCTTTTGCCATTAGCAACAATGTACTATTATGTAATTGTGGCCCGATAAGAGGATTCATTTGAGCCATGTAACAACATAACCAACTGTAAATAAGAATTAGTATTACAAGTATTCGTAAAAACACCGTTATGCGATCGAATACACCACAAATATACTCACAACAGCCAACACGTTGCACCAGTCAACATCAGTATTAATTGCAAGATTCTGAAATTGAAATATCGCATCGGTGAAATAGAGGAACTTCAGAAAGTGAAATTTATTGAAAGTACATTTGTACTTACCCTCTATTAGGTCCTTTGGGCACATAAAACGGTAAAATGATTCCGATCACCATCCAAAATCCAGAGACTAGGATAACTGGCAAAAATGCCATGCCCATCTTTGAATTATGATTAGAAATATAACGAAACTTTTATAATAATAAATTCACTACAGAATTCACATTCACGTTATTTTAATCTTAATTATTTCGAAAAAAAACTGAACCACATTAGAATTAAAACTTGAATAATAAGTTTATATCACTTCAAAATGGGACTGGGCGGGGCTCTTGGAAGTGGAAACTTTTCGATAAGAAAAGATTGTTTACATTTTACAACCGGAAAACGTAATTTCACGTTTTTACGTAATTCTGAGGTAATGTTGCCTAGTTCAAATAAAAATCAAAAGAGTGTGCTAATTACTAATCTAACATGACTTCAACCGAAAAACACACTTTATCGAAACCACAATATTTTCATTCATTTAGATTTTGAATTTTATTTTGAAGTGGTTTTTTTCAGCATCAACCTTCTCTCATTTCTTTTTTCGTGACAGTTTACCTGTAAAGCTCATGAGTTGACTCAACACCACCGCAAGAATGCTTACTCACGAAATTCTAAAACCTTATATATGTTGCATACTAAAAGAAGCAGGATTCCACACAGCGGATCAAGCAGCGGTGGAGACTCTCACAGAAATGTTTCAAAGTTGTACGTTAATGCGTTTAATTTCTTTTCACCATCTTTAAGATACCATCTCACCACACAGTGTATAATTTCAGTGATTACCGAAATCGGCAAAACCAGCCGTATGTTCACCGAAGCAGCCGGAAGAGTTGAGGCGCTTCCTGCGGACGTTACTTTAGCTCTGATCGATATGGGTCTCTCGTTAAATGGCATGGAACAATACGCATTTCGAAATAATCGTCACTCGATGCCTGCTCCAGGTCCCTCTACACCGGTTAGACAATACGCGATGTTAGCAGCAGGAACCAAACAGCATTTACCTCATTATATACCAAATCATCTACCCCAGTTTCCTGATCCTCACGCATATACTCGTACTCCCGTTGGTATTTTCACATTACGTACACCAAATATGAAGAAAAACCCGTTGATGAATATTTTCAAATGTGTAGACTCATAAAAAACCAGTTACCGAGTACGAAGCTATCAGAGAAAAAGCAGCAAGTCAAAAAAGAGATTTAGAACGAGCCCTGAATAAATTTAAAACCAAAACTAATCAAACCGAAAGTTTATTTTTTAATGTTGAAAATGACGTGTTTCCTTGTAAGCGAATTTATCTCAAAATTACCCCTTGTTTTTAGATTTATTAACGCAGCTATTAATTTTTTTTTACAGTGATCGCTGCTAAACCACAATCTCGTACATATTTAACTGCGTTGTTACCTAGAGATCAAGTCTATGATGAAGAAGAAGAGATGGTTCTTCCTTCGACTAAAAAACCGAAAAATGATAAAGAATCAGATATGGAAGATGATGACGAAGAAAATAATTCCAAATCGGAAATCGAAACAATAGATAATCCTTATTTACGACCTGTTAAAATGTGTCCAAAATGGAGTAATCAGACCAGAAAAATGTAAATAATATTTGATAATTTCCTAATTTCTTTTTCTTAATTTCTTAATATAAAGTATAAATAACTTAATTCATTTTTTTAAATGAAAAAAAAAATACCCCGTAGTAAAAATTATTTATTTATGTACATGAAATATGGAAGTGACTAGTTTCGCGTTTTCTTCATTCTACCAGTTGTTTCTGTTTATTATAGCTAAATTTTCGTTATGTTGCCTGAAAACGAAAACAGGATCATAAAAAACAAAAGAAAAAAAAATATTTCCAATCTATGCTACTTACTGAAATCCTTGACTTCTTCGAGAACTTTTGGCTTTGAAAGTTGTAAAATCTGCTAGTGAACTAGGGTGAATTTTGTCAATAACAGCATTTTGAGTACTTACTTTACGAGTAAACATAGCCATTCGAGGATTATGTTTATATTTGTAAAACCAATATTCGAAAGCTAAAGTTATGCAAGCTAAACCAATACCAACGAATATAACAATGAAAACGCCACCTTGAACGTCACAAATATTTCATGTAAGTACACAACGATAAAAAAAACGAATAATAATGAACTTACCAATATTATGAATGCTAATTCCATCAGATTGGTTGTCTTGTTTTTCACATTGCTTACGAGCAGGATTTAAATTCCACCATTTTTCTTTTAATTTTTCTAATTTCCGTTTATTGAGTAATAACAAAATTCTGCGTGAAAGAACATAAATATCAAGTATTGGACAATATAAATTTAACGACAGTGTTATCCAACGTACGCATTATTAAATTGATCCTTCAAGGGAGACCCTTGTTGAACAGCAATCGCGTAAGGTTTACGAGAAAACTCGTCGCCGACCATTTGTAAATCGCAATTAATCATAACTTGATACCTGATATCGGTCGCGTCACCTGCAGACAAATTCAATTTTAAACGCTGAAAAAAATTCGTTGAATGGGTCAATACCTAAATACGCAAATCCATCGCTGGAAGTTTTCGAATCACGGACTCTTTTCAACGCTTCATCCATGGTAACCGGAAGCTGAGCTTCTTTCATGGCTTGCCACATTTTAGTATACTTGTCACTTACCGGATAATCCCAAACTGCTAATTTAGCTCGTTCTACTTCATTCAAACTATCGTTTAAGCTCATATCTTTCCATATTCTGTAAAATATTGCGATTAGTTTATAAAATAATACCTTATAGTAAAAATGCTCACTCGTAAAATTTAGCTTCGATTTCAGCCATTCTTTCGAAATATGTCATAGCTGCCGATCCATTTAAAGGCGCGTAAGTGATTTTATACTGTTTTGAGAGATCATCCAATGACTCAATCGGAGTGTCTAATCGCGATACGGTTAAAAATGCTGCTAGATTGGCAGTATAGGAAGCGATAATAATAAATCCGAATAACCACCATGTCGCTGCCACTAAACGACCTGATAGATTTTTTGGTGCTTCTCCACCTCCCTAAAAAAAAGAAAACTTAAATAAAATTCGTCAAAAAGTAATAAAGAACTTCAATGTGTTAGGAACCTGCGGAGTTAAAGAAGTCATACAAAACCATAAACATTCTTTTAAATTAAATTCGCGTTTTTCTTCATCATCTTTATACTTTTCTCGATTATTTTGATAACTATACGGACTCCAACGATCGAAAATCCACATTAAAAAACTTCAACATAAATATTTCACAAGATGAAGGGAATCGTAAGGGAAAATAAACGTCAATTGTTAGATTTACCTTGTAAAAAAATAAGCAGCTAAAATGCACAACCAAACGTCATTTTCTAAAACGGTTAAAAATTTGAATAGCGACGTCGGAGTGCTAGGTTTTTTCATTAAAATGGTAATTCCCACGAGATCGTAATAAGGTACTGTAAAATCTACGACGTTTTCTCTTTCAGCCATTACCGACAACGATCCCAAACCAATATCAGCTCTCTAAAACAGAAGAATCGATTTAGAGTGTTTTCGTAGTTGGTTACGTTTCCTCGTTCAAAATATCAACAGACGGATACCTTTTCAATTAATTCTTTAATCATCCCGTTCCATTGCCCGTTTTCATCCATATTTCCAAATTTATTGTCAGGCGCCACATAAATTTCGTATTCAAATCCGACGAGCTTTTTAATCTCTTCGATCAAATCGACGCAATATCCTTCAAAACGTTCGGCATTATTTTCATCTACAACTCTCATCATGAAAGGATGTTGCTATGAAGTAAATATACATTATATATGTACTCGTATTTTCCATTTTGTGATATCTTGGCAATATGGTGCAGGTATATCTTACTCACCAAAACAGTAACAACTCTGTATATCGTTACTGCAGATAAATTAGCCAAGCTAGCTACATCTTTAACTAGAATTGGCGAATTTAGACTCGCTTTCCAAGAACCTATTGATTCAGAACTTACTGACTGACTATTAAGTATCGATACTTTTTCTAGTTTCATGGTAAATTCTTCGTAACTATGGCCATTAGTTTCGATCAAAAAGTTACCATATGATGGAGGTTCTGTTACCTGAAAACAGGTGATATTGAAACACGAAGAACTAATATTTAATCGACTTCACAGAATTATCATTAAAGGGGAAAAAACCTGTCTAAGATGTTTCCTTAAATCGAAATTTTTCCGAAATGGTTGATTTTCTTCTTTATATTCATTACACGTGATGTACGAAAAATTCTTAGGCCATTCTCCAGCATCTACCATCGATCTAATAACATTATAAATACCAACTTTAAAGAAGTAGTAAACGTACGATAAACGTTATTCTGTATAAAATAACATCCAAACCAACTTCGCGGCTAGAAGACCACGGAAAATAAAGTCGAAATAAAACGCTGCCATGATTTCAGGCTCAGACGTGAGTCCATAAGTTGTACGTAAGTTGGACAATCTTTCTCTACTCATCGGATCTGGTTCTGGTTTAACAAATAAAACACTAGCGTTAGAGCAACTACATCTCAATGCTCCTTTATCCTGAAATAAGATTTCGTAAAATGTGCTTCATTAGATGGTATCTGCTACTGGAACGAAATCTACTTGAGTAATCACATGCCATGCAAATTTACGTCCGAAAAATTTATTAGAGTTGGCGTTATCGAGTAATGTTTTCACTGTGCTTAATCTTCCTAGGACGAAATAATTCACAATGTCGAGATCTCTAAATCTAGTCAATTGTCTTTGGATACTGCGAGTGTCTTCTATTTGAGCTATGATATGTCGCGTTGGTATATTCTGAAGTAACGATTTGTATTTATGATCCATTACTGTGAAAAATAAACAAAGATATCGATGATTTCATTTTTAAAATCCACATCCACTGTTGAACTCACCGAAAGAATCATCGAATAGTATACCGGCATCTGTAATATTTTGCGCAACAATTATACTTCTAATTACTTCCGGAATGATGTCCGCTGGAGGACTTATTTGAACAAGATATTTTTGTTGTTCTCCATCCAAGTTTCGCCATTGCCTACGAACCATCATTTCCATCAGAAATTACGTTTCGTATAAATCCTCAAAAACAAGGTAGGTAGCTTTTAATTACCGAATATCGCCATCTTGACCATAAGATGCTGAAATTGTAGGTAATGCCAAAGCAGCTGTGAATGTTTTCACAGATTCTGAAGCTATTCCTGTTTGAGTGGAATCTAATACGATATGTGGAGGTTTTCCTTCTTTTATCGAAGTATTGTACTGAACACATACTGCAAATTAATTTCAACATTTTAAGAAATCTAAGATAATGTAACGTAGTTAGACTATTTTAATGTTGTCGTCATATTACTTACAAGTTTCTAATATAGCTTGAGCATCATTTCCGCTAACGTCGGCTTTATAGAAGCCATCTACATGAATTCCAATGCGTGGATTACGTCGAAGATAATTCAATACTACATCGGCTGCTTTACTTGCCACCAAATTTTTATATTCGTTGACCAAAACTGCATTAGTGGACAATCGAAATTCATTTTCGAACTAGTCATCGATTAACGAAATTAATTACCGACTTACGTATATTGACAGCGAATACATTTTGCGCATAAAACTCCGGTAAAATGTGATAAATATTTAAGGCGATAAATACATACGAAGTGATTTCCATTACCGATATTTTTAATAAGATAGAAGAATTTTACAAAAACATAATAAAAATAGCTTATACCAAAGGTACCGCATTTAGAAAAAATGTAGTCTTATTTACAGTATTCGTTCGACAAATAAAAATTAAATCTATCGAAAGATACTTTTCTAAATTGCAGTAAATTTGTTACCTTGGAGATAACATCAAAACATTAATTTAGCTTTTGATGTGATTTATTAAATCGTCCATTTTTTATAACTCTCTCATCACGTCAAATACCTGTCGGCTAATTTCTTCGCGAACAATTTCGGGGAACTTGTGGCAATAAATAATAAATGAAGACAGCCTTCTCAATCCGTTTAAAATAGAAACAAGTCGCATAAAAGGACAAAAAAAATTTATTAATAGAAAAATTCAACAACTTAATTATTAAGTCCATTCATTTTCACAATTTGAATACAAATTATAGAATTTTTTGCTTCCTTGATATTCTGCCATCTTCCTAATCGGTGCTCTTTACCGATTCCAGCTATTAAGAAATTTCCATCGGAAGTGAATTCGATAGTATTGACGAATCCTGCTACAGAAATGGTGCTTAAAGGAACCAAGGTTTTATTGGTATGATTCCATTTCCATAAACGAATAAAATTATCACAGGAACCAGTGGCTATTAAATCGGAATTCGGTAAGACAGCTAAGGAAGTTATCCAATTTGGTTGTTTATTGGTATTGTCGATGCCATGCGCGGAATTTACTACATGAATAGGTTTCTTCTTCAAAGCATTCCATAAGCACAGACTTCCATCGTCTCCTCCGGAAACGAAAAATCCTTCGTCTAATTTTTTCACTACTTCTACGCAACAATGTACGTTATAGACGAGTTGCGATTCTTCTTGTATTTTCCATACTCTTAAAGTCTTATCAGTACCGCCTGCAGTTAAGACGCGATTCGAGTTTATGATATCAATTGAAGTGACTTCAGCTTGATGCCCGAACAGCGTCTCCATATACCCCATTTCGTTTAAATTCCACGATTTCACTAATAAATCTTTTGACGTGCTGTATAAAAAATTTGTTTCTCGGCAAATGGCCAATCCGGTAACTGATTTTTTATGAGCTTTGAACACATTGAGATGATCGAATGTTTCAGGATCCCAAACATGTATGTTACCTTTTTCATCGCCGGAAACTAAATATTTATTATCGAAGGAAATTGCTAGACAATTTATTAGACAGTTATGATAATCTTTTCTTTCATCGGTACTGTTTTTCTTGTATTTCAAATTATTAAAATTCACTTTAGTAAAATTTTCTAGCGACCATTTAACGATAGAGTAGTCTTTCGACGAAGAGTATAAATATTTGTTATCTGAAGATATAACGGTACAAGTTATACTTAATTTGTGTTGTTTACAGCTCAGCAGTTTCTTATCGGATGAAAATTTTATATGATCGGCCAATTTCTTCTTCAATTTACCTGCCTTTTCTAGTTCGTCGTTTTTTAATTTCTTTAAGACATGATCATTTACATCATCCGTGGAGTCGAGTTTTTTAATTTCTTCTTTTTCAACATGTTCAAGATACTTTTTGGCTAATTTGACTTTTTTCTCTTGAGCAGTCAAGTATTTGTCTTCGTCTTCAGATGAAGACTCGGCGTGAACAGGAACGTCGTCATCGGATTCGCTTTCAATATTTACATCCTCTTTTTTAGGGGGGTCATTTTTTTTCTAGAACAAGAAAAAATTCATTTAGACGATTATATGTTCAGAAGCTCTCGATGATACCAAATCTTTAGAAAAATAGAAATAACGAAGTGATAGAATTCGCTTAAAGGTACATTCGATTCAATGTGAAAATTAAGTATACATGTCTATCTAAATATATTACGATATCAACAGTGAAGAACATACCTTAATCTTCTTTACGTGTTTTTTATCTATAATGTTTTTTCTTTTTGTTGCTTTTCTAATGAAAAATGGCATTGTAAAATTTGAAAATATCAATATAAGTCACTGACAGCGGATACAGAATAGGAATTACGAACACTTTAGTTTTCAAAACTCCAAAATTCAATTCAAAAAAAAAAATGAAAAATAAATCGGAAATTACAAATTAGAAATTCGGAATAGGTAAACACGTGCGATATTAAAACATTGTTGCATTCTTAACGACATTTAATGAATTGGCGATGGCGAATGATTTGGCGGAATGGCTACACTGTTTCAAACTACTACAACTGCTCTCTGATTGGTTGAGATCTCACGTCACAAAAAAAATTATTTTCACTTTTTAACTTGATTTTATATTTATTTAATTTAACTTCTTCATTCGTTATAACAAAAAAGAAATTTGCGTAAATATTATTTTGTAATTCAATAAATCAATAAAATAACTCAAATGAAACATCAGTTTATTATTTGCCATAAAAATAAAATGAAACTATACATCACAGAATACAAGGAAATTAAAATACATAATTATGTTTGTTTATGGAAACGAAAGTAACTTACCCTTTTAGGTGGACAGAATTTTTCTCATTTGACGAATAGCAGCTACAAGCTTGGGTGAAAATCCTATACTTTTTGTTTGATATTCTTCAGGCGCAAAGCGCAAAAGAGTTAAAATACTTTGCAAATTTTCTGTTAAACCTATTCCGAGTTCCTCCAAAACGTTTCCAAGATAATCTAAAATAAGTTTAATTTTATTTAATCCCACAAATTAATTTATTATCTAAAAACTTACTTATATCAGCTGCTAATTGTTTAGCCGTAGAACTATTGAGTTCGCGAATATTCAAAATATGATCACTATAAGAGTTACAAGTACCATGAGCTACTAAAGTTAATAAAACACTAGCATATGTTCCTTTATCTGTACAATGAACATTTTCTGTTTCTTTCGAAAGAATCAACAAAACGGAATTCAAAGCGATGTTTTCTTGGGAAAGAAAAGGTTCTAAATATTGCGGAAGTGTAATCAAATGTTCGCCGATCTGTGAAAAAAAATTATAGCTTAAAATGTCACACTCAATACAGATGAAATATACTTAATATCTTACTTGGGTTATATATTCTAACGGAGAATAGCTATAATCGGGTAAATCTCGATCATTTTCCGCATTTAATTTGTTCCACATTGCCTTGGTACTTTCTAAATACAATGATATTGGTTGGAATGATACTTTATATGTAAGTTTGTGTACTTCGTAAGATAATTTTTCAATCGCATTTATAACGTTTTCCAGTAAAGAAGTGGTTGTTCCTGAAAACGTATACGAAGTTGAAGAAATATATAAAATTACCAAAGCAATATCAATGCTATGTTCACTAACCGTTGGAAACAGAATTGAATAAATTTTCATATTCTTTTTGCGCCGAAGAATTCATAATTAGAAGCAAGAACTTTTTAATCGAAGTTTCATTTTTATGAAGTTTTAAATAATTGATTAATTGAGAATCCAGTTTCTTAATGTTATTCAACAATTCACCTATAAAATGAGTTAATCAATATGATTCGAAGTATCTAAAATAAATAACCCCCGGTAGTCCGGAAATTGAATTACCAACGACTTGTTGAAAAGATAAACAAGATTTCAATAATTGCCAATTGTCTTTTTCGTCGATTTGTTGAACCAAGCGTCCGCAAATATCCTTATATTTGTCCACATATTTCAAGAAAAATCCCTAAAATATAAACATATTTGTAAATAAAATTCATTTCTTAAAGCTTAAAAAGACTTTTGATTTTAACAAACCCTTAAGGCTAAAATCAATCCATCAATCGCACATCCCTTTGTAAACTGTATACATCTTGCTTTGGCTTCTTTGGCGATATTGATGACATCAGGAATCGTTAAACTAATACTTCGAATGCTGTCCGCAAGATCTGTTATATTTTCAGATTTTGAAAACATCTCCCATAAATAGTTATCCAGTAGTTGTCGTTCTAATGTGCCGTATTTGCTAACATACTGAACGTATGGGAAGTATAAAGATTTCAAGATTGGATTCCAATTAGGTTTACATTCAGATTCTATAAAATTCGAATCGTTAATTCTTTTTCATAAGTATGATTCATCTAAGTAATTAAATTTTTACCATTATTAAACAAATATAATGATTCAAGATTTTGATGAAACTGACTGGATATTTGAAAAAAATCTAGCAAAAGAAGCAGATGCTGAGAATGTTGCTGTTGCTTCAAAGCCATATCCATGCATGACGGTAAAGTAGGGTCCAAGTTTATTAACACGTCGGCGTAAAGTTCTATCATAATGTCGATTAAATTGACGTTGGTGAACACTTCACCGCACCATTTCATCTGTATATGAAGAAATAAAAACGAGAAATGAGAACTTTGGTTTATTGGAAATATCGCAAGGTTGATTATTTTACCTGTTTTTGCCAATTCACAAGCAACATATCGTAAAGAGAACGTAACTGTTCCACCAAATTTAAATCTTGATCGGAATCTATCAGCGATTTCCAATATTGACATAATGAGCCTTTTTGACATCTAATGTAATATTTGGTTAAATGGGACAATCGTTCGATTTTATTGAACATTGTAACAAATTTCACGGCTTCTTCTACAAAAATCCAAAATATTTCATTTATATTCATCGCCTCGCGTTAATTTCTACTGCCAGAAAAACATTACCCAAATTAGAAGTAGTAAATGCTTTAACTACATGAGGACTAGCACTAGCTTCTAGTCTATTCTTTAAACCTTCCAATTGCATTTTTTTATCTTCATAATCATCGGCATTTGATAAAACATTAAGAGATTGCTGCATACTGTACAATTTTGAGGTTATTTCTTCTAAATTTCCTCTATCGAATGACTATTAAAAAAGCATTCCAAAATAAAATTTTTTTTTCACATTTACCACTAATTTTGAGGTCAATACCTCTTCAATATCGGACGCTAATATTGACCAATTATCAGCTTCATGTAGAGCTTGTTTAACGCTTTCCAAAGTATTTTTCACTCGATCGAGTTTCTCCAATGTGCTGACTGATTTATCGGTGTTTCTCTCGACCTGAATAATCGAAAATATGTAGTAACGTTTAATTTTGAAACAAATTCAACTAAATTGCAGAATACAAAACATATATTGACCTCCTCCATTTTATTTTTAACGACGGAAAATTCTTCTTTGAGCGCTAATACTTTATGATTCAACATTTCTGTTTCGCTTATCACTTTGGGCATGTTATTTACCATCTAAATACCATGAAATATTATTTATTTGATGTGCCTTAGAAAAGGAAAAGTAGAGCTCACTTTTTGACAATCATCCTCAATAACTGAGTTTACTTCTTGAATATATAACTGTAATTTTGTAACTAACGACTCAGCAGATATCTAAATTAGGAAGAAGCTTTAAGAAATTCGCTCAATCCGTAAGAATAATTAAACAAAATGATATACTTCAAAATGTTTTGTTGGATCTGCATTCTTAAATATACCGTTGATCCAATTTTTGGGAACAAAATCTTTCTCTGAAAACGCTGAAATGTCCTGCAATATGACGTGTTTCAGTGAAAATTTATCCGGCAAATTGTAATAAAATTTAAATAAACTTGGTTACCATTGTAAATTCGTGATTTAATTTTTGGTGTATTTTATCGTGAGGAAGAAGCTATCTCCGTGTATTATTCTGAATTACAACTGCACTATTTTACATAGTAAAAAAAGTAATAAATTATGGAAAATAATCTTAAAATAATTCAAATTGATAAAAATTTGAAAATTGATAATAATTCAGTTTATTAAAATTTGTTTAGCGCTCGTAACTATAAACAGTTTTTATTAATTGCAATCAAATGACGTTTCTAGCGGAGAAACAAAGAACTAAAATGAATTTTCTTCGTATTGATTTCTCCATTTTGATTGGTCAAGTAAGAACAACAACCTTATCTCAAATTTTTATAAATTTTTATAATTTGTAAGATTTTTTATTGCTAATTTACTAATTAATTGTAGTTCTTTGTTTTATCATTTTTAAATGTTTATTTATTTTGTCTTTATCATCTGAAGTGTGTACTATTTTACAATTCAACATATCCAGTTCAAATTCACCGGATGTGTTTCAATAAAAAATACAAAGTCGATGTCATATTTTGATGAAGATACACAGCAAGGTGTGGTAAAACTCTTGAAAATTTATTGTTTTCTTCTTTAAAGCTTACTAAATGATGTCATCAACATTTGCTTTATTCATTATTTCATCAATGTGAAGAAATGGTAGCACATTACTAATATTCTACGTTAAATAGGTTATTATAACGTTGACATATTTACATCCGTGAAATGTCTCATTCACTCGAAACGATTGATCGAAGTTACGAAATAATTTCATTACGCGATTTTTCAGATCTTAAACAAGTGTAATGATATATTCAAGTCCTCGTCTACGGGGCTTATTTATCAATATCATTCATCATGGCCAACGGTATACCTCCACTTTTACCCGCATCACCTCCACCGATGTGTGAACTAGACTACTATGACGAAGATGACGATGATTTTGGGGATTTTTCCAACGCTACTGAAAATCGTTACCAAGGTGAGAAATGGTACAATTTTCAACGCTGAATATCAATCCAGCTTTTCATTTCGTAGATAACATCACAGTCAACAAATCAATTGCCGATAACAAATTGACCAATACTTCGCAAGTTTTTGACCCGGGAGCTAAGCACGAGGTTAATGTTACCAAATCCACCGATGAAACTTCTATCATTAATAACGATTCGTTTGGAGAGCTCATTCATCAACACATTCCTACTTCTATTCAAGACTACAAAACCGAAATCGCCATTACGAAAGAAGTGAGCGACATAAATGTAGGTGAAATCGACATTCCCAATCATAACGGCATTGGAAACACCAATGAACAAAATCATTCAGTTGAAAATAACGATACTTCAAATTCGCATATATTTAACGACGACGATAGCAGCTTCGAAGATTCAGTTAGCGAAAATTGTGATAAAAACGAACCAATAAATCGCGACAATAACGATCTAAATTTCGACGAACGCTTAAAAAATCATATCGTAGATGATAACGATAGTATCAGTAGTAAACACGAATTGCCTTCCGATTCGGAAGAATCTAACATCCATCCTAGAGATAATCCAGTCGCTGAGGATGAATTTAGTTCTTTCCATGAGGTAACCGAAACCGTCACAGAAGATGCAACAAGTCTAAATGGAAATATCGAACAAATCGAGCCGCCTTTACTAAGGGCGTCTTCCGAGGATAGCGACGATAGCAATATACCGATAGATATTAATTGCTTCATCACTGATCCTCAAGAATTAGAAAAACAAGACGATTTCGGCGATTTTGTTACCGAACCTTCTAAAGATGATTTTACAGATTTCGTCAACGAATCGTCTGTGGACGATTTTGGAGATTTTGTTCAACCCGTATTAGAGTTTGCAACATCGAATTCCAGTTCTTCAGCGAATTTCCACGTAGATTGCTCTGATTCCAAACCCAGTCCCATAGTTACCACTGATCTGCCGCAAGATACTGTCGACGACGATTTCAGCGATTTTGTTTCCACTACGTCTACATCCTCGAAACAAACTGTAGAAATTTCCAATACCGAACAAACCAGTTTATTCGACCAGATCGACTCATTACAAGAAGACGTCTCAGTGACTCGAACTTCTTACGAGACTGATTTCGCAAAGGCCTCCACTTCTTATAATCTAGATAAAATATACGATCTTAGTAGCGAATGCTGGAACGAAATATTTGAAGTTTGCGGCGAGGTAATACAATCGTAAATTCATTCTTATTATTTTCGGGTTAATTGAAATGCTTTCATTTTAGGAACAAATTGAGGTGAATTTGAACACTTTCGAAGGTAAATTGAACGGTAGCAGTGTATGGTGTAAAATTAAAGATATCGAAACTAGTCCCGCGTTAAGTTACAATTGGAATAATTCTGAAACTCAAAAGATATTGCTGTCCGCTCTCTATGTCGATTCTAGAAATATCGTTAGTATTATTTTCGAAGATTCTAAGCATTTTCGTCGTAATCGTTCTAATTTTCACAAAAATACTTATTTTTATAGTTATTCGGTCCGCGATGGAATTCGGAAGTTCCTCGTTTCGCTTCGAATCTGGGATTTAGTCCGTTGGTACCTGAAAAAGCTACCGAAAGGAAAGACCCTCAACCAGTCTCCATTTCGCCTCAGACCGTCCAACAACAAGATCCAATTCCTATTGAAAATGCACCTAAAGTAAATAGTTGCTCTGTTTGTTACCGCAAGAACTTTGTAATATGTATGCGCTTACAAGTCCATACGAATCTAAGATGTGATGATTTAAAATATTGGCACTGAAAAAAAAAACAGAAGTTGAGCGCATACGCGAGTCGAGGTTCTTCGTCGGTAGATTTTTAAAAAGTATAAATTTGGGTATTCGATTTCGAAATATAAATAATATAATCGACAATTTAGGTTCCAGCATCCGTCCCCGAAGCTCATTTTGATTGGAATAACAGCGGTTTAACTAACCCTTTGGATAATCGTAAGTATTAAATTACCTTCGGTTATATTCGAAATGTTCATAATTTGAAATAACAAAAGACTCGTCGTTTAGAGCTTGTTTGTGATTTAAAAAGTAAACGATTTTTGAACAGATACGCATTCGTCTCTTCTAGACTTGGATTTGTTAGCAAGTTTTGATATACATTCGCCATATTATAAAAATAATCGTAAGTAATTATGAAAAAAAAAAGATCGAAAGATAGTTTGGCGAATTTTTATCTTTTATCTATAGATGTGCTTTTTCAAATTTTAACAAACGTATAGCTTGAATTATTTATCGTGGCATGAAATTGTCAATTTTTTTCATTAATTTATAAAATTCATAATTTCATTTCATCGCTTGTTATTTTATGCTTGAAAAATATCAATTTTTTTGTAGCTGTTATGACATTTTTCAAAAGTAGCTCTTCAGTTCGTTTTATTTAAAAATAATATTTTTTTGAACATAGATTCATAAACAAATTGATTCATAGCTTTTCTAAAAATTTATTTTTTGCACGGTTTTGAAATTTTTTACTTTGCTTTAGTGTATAACTAAATTATTTACTATTCTCAGGTAAAGGCGAAAGGACGAGAGGAAGCGGAGGTACGTCATCTTCGTACGATAATTCTTTATTTTCGACTAAAACTCATCGAGAAGAACCGAGCGAAGAGGCCAAAGAAATTTTGAATAATTTACCAAATTTATACGTTATGGAAAAACAATACATCGTTTTTCCCATTAGTTGATATTTTCGTTGTTTCGTATTGTTGAATGTTTTTTTTCTTTTTCTTATTTTTCCGTTGTACATAAAATCAATCCTTTTGTGTAAACTATTCTATCTTCGTTTAAATAGAAGTCGTGTCCGATTGTTATTGAAACTATTTTCTGTTTGTATTATAACGATAACTAATGCGATGTTTTAGGAACCCGTTGTCGGTTAATCACGCCGTCAAAATGTATTTCACGCGACATTCCAACGGTCATCTGTGTTTATAAAATTATTCTTTTTTACACGCTCGCCATATTCGTCGTAATAAACGAATTAATTCGAGAAATCGAAAAGAGAGCGGCGAATTATTGACTTATTTAGGCAATTAGTCGCAAAGGATGTCTTGATGTGAAATATTCCATGTATTTTCATCGTTATTAACGCATTTCATAAATAATTTCGAGATGTCACATTAAACTCGACGCGATGTATAACCTTGTTTTCAACTTCACATTCTTATGAATTCAATCGTAATTGGGGTTAGGTATTTATTCGCAAAAATTACAACGGAAAATATTACGAAGATTTTTTTTCTTGAATTAAATAATTCGCAAGCGTTTTCAATTCATTCATTCGTTTCATCTACGCCAAGGTCATTTTCTGAGCTTTAGATTGTATTTTTGATAGTAATCTTTTAGCTTTAATTTTTAAGTTTTTTTGTTCTCCTTCTTCAAATTTCTGCAAAATAGGTAAATCGGTATAATTGATAATTGGCTTTTGCAAAACACCTACGGATACTTACATTGATAATTTCATTCAAATTATACTTCAAAGTAAGTAACATCGAGGAATCTGTTGATGACAAATTAAGGCGATTCAGCCCGTGAAGCAAGACCGCTAGATTATCAGTATCTTCCAAACGTTTAATCCTTTCACACATCGATATGGCTAATTTAAAATGAATATTTTCTCCAACTTCGGCCTAAAATTTAAAGCGAAAAAATTACATACATTGAAAAGCAACAAACAAAAAAAATATATTCGATGAAACGTTACGTTTTCGCAAATAAGACGCGGTTCGGTAAGCTCACATAATCTTTCAAGTACGCCGTTTTGATCGACAAGTCTAAGCGGGCTGTATTCCCGCGCTTCAAATAAAATATCCATCGTTTTCATAATGGCCCTTTCGAATAACGACAACGCCCACGAGCAACGTTTCACGAAGAGTGGAAAAAAGTAATTCAAAGTGTCGTTTATCTCGGGTGATTTTTCTGTAAAAACGAACATAAGTGTACTGAAAATATTGGAAAATTTTCAATCGCTTCAAGCCAACTTACTATATACCGGATTAAACCATATAAGAATCAATCTGGATAATACATCGGAGGATTTGAGTTTACCGGTCATCATTAGTTGGCATAATCCGTGCACCACTTTGGGAAAAGCGTCTTCCGGCTGGAAATTTATATCATTATTCGAGGTGTTTTTGATTACGTTTGTCGAAGGTATACATATAATTACCACGTTGTTTAATAAATCTAGCAAATAATTTATAAATTGAAGTCCCGAAATATATTTGGGAGGCCTGTTGATTTCCGTAGGTAGATATTCTTCTTCGTTCGATTCATCTAAGGGCTCACTACAGTTGGTTTTGCGTTTTTTTGATTTAAATTTTGAGTTTTCAGGGTTTTTATCTGTACTAAGATCGTATTATCGATTAATTTGTAAAAAAATATTTCCAAGGTGGTGACTTACAATCGATCAGTTCGTTTATACCAAATTTATTTGGATCCGAGGAAAGTAGTAAATCGAAAAATGCTTCCAAAGCGCTCGCGCTAGTGCTTTCTTCATGACACTACGACATTTTGACGTAATTTTAGAACAACATAATAAATCTGAAAATGTAGCTGAATTGGTGGCGTAACTAGTAGCTTCGTGATATTAATTCGTTTACTAATTATGCCACTACTCGAGATACTACGAAACAGATTTTACCCATCCGCCAATAGAATGGAAGTATTTTTTTGCTAATTCATCATTTCTTAGGCAATACGCGCCCAAAACTTTGATAGCCATAGGTGTCACGATGGGATGCTTAAGTTCACAAGCAGGCAACACAAGTAAGTGCAAAAGGGTTCGTAGTTCGGGCGTTAATCGAGTGACGAAAGAGAAATGTAACACTTCTTGTAATATTGTCAGACATCTTTGATAACGTTTTTTTTCCTAAAAATGAGACATAAAATATAATCACGAAATTATACGAGTAAGAATCAAGAGAAAAAAATCTCCAACATGATCTTTCATGTTTTGTTCGATGATATCGATCGAACTACTTCTAGATGCCATGGGAATAATAGCATTTAATCTTCGTATTTCATATAGTGCATCGGAAATATCTTTTTCTAATTTTTGAACGCTGACGTAATCTTCGTTTTGGACTGCGTTTTTCCGTTGATTTTCAAATTCGTTGATGTTCCCCCTTAATCGAGTTACCTAAAATAATTTAAAAGTATAAAGATGTATTTTTTTTCTCGATCCTCCAACAAAGATGTCGTTTTACAGTGAGATCCACGTTGCTTTGTACGATTTCCCATATTACTCGTATCTTTGTTATCTTAGAAATGCTCTCGTTATGATTAGTTCGTAACATGAAATATAGCTCGACCACTGGTCTAATGGTTTCCATTTCTATATATTCAAGTAACTTTAGGCATAACGATTCCAATTTCTCTCTGAAGTAAGAATAAAATTATTTAATTAAATGGATTTTTCGTTTTGATAATTTTACCTTCCAACTTCATCGCCATAATCGTAAGTTTTACACAATTCGATCAATTGTATTAAAATGAATTCCTCTTCCTTTTTTTCCCATAGTGATTTGTCAGATTTTCCTTTTGTTCCTACACAATACCTGTACAAAAAATTTTTTACCAAGAGAATTTAATATTGTCGCTTAATTACTACATCATAAGTTCGAATTACTCCTCAATGTAAGCGCAAAAAAAGCTAAGATCTGGTAAAAGTCCATCTGCTACGGCATCATACGATTTTCCGTAATCCCATCGGTAATTATCTTCCTCCGATACCAAATTGGACTTGAAAAAAACGTAATTTTTCCAAAAAAACGCCGATTCAGAAGTTAACCTTTCGAAAGGAATGGTCCTTGTGTTGTCCATAATCACACCTAACGTTTCATTGACGCATTTATCCTCTGCATTACTAAATCAAAATAATTACTAGAGTCGATAAGTGATGATGTTAATCGGTTGAAATGATGGAGAAACGTACTGAAAAAGAGACATCAAAGCTTTCGTTGCCGTTTCCATAAAATTTACATTTAAATCGAAAGTTTTAAGTAGTCTCAAGTACTCATAGTTCACTTGTTTGAACCAAGCCGGTAAAAGTTTATTTTTTACGGCGTTTTTAACCCAATCTGAGACATAAAATGATTATAACAATGTGAAAAGTATTCATAGAATAGATGGTGTTACTTTTGTCGTTAAGTCCGTTATTGAGTAGCTTTTGACGTTCTTCAATTTTAAGTATTCTAACATCGACTTTGTGTATAACTGAATATACCATTCTGCGAACATTTTCAGATACGTCGTTAGTTCGATCGATAACTGGTTTTATAAACTCTAAACGTATGATCGTTAATTTGGACAACGCTAATTCACGAACTTCGGCAGATGTATCAATTTCCATGCAATTTACAAAAGCTATGGAAGTGGTATGATATTAATGGTGGTCTAAATACGATAAAAGGTAGAGAATACCTTTGGTAATATCACATCGTCCCCCTGAAGTAATCTGTAATCGACATAAAGCGAGAATGGCTATCTTTCTGATAACGGGATATCTATCCTGTGAAAATGATAATCAACTTGAATTTACTTCATAGGGCCTACTTCTAACAATCGACAACGTACTTTGATCCGTTCTAGCATTATTTCTTTTATGGTTTCCGAAATATCGCGATCAACCATTATCGTACACGGACTTTTTATCTCTTGCATCAATTTTGAAATAAATTGGCAAATTCTTTTTCGTACAATTTTCGATGGTAAATTATGATTCTAAAAACACCATAAATCGAGAAGTTTTCAAGAGTTCAATTTCGCACCTATTATTAACCTACCATACGGAAGAATTCGAACATGTTACGAAAAAAAATTTTTGATTTCATCGACACGTTTGACTCGTCCCTCATATATAATCCAACCAAATGTACTACGAATTGAACAGCGAATTCGAGTATTCTATCGACGCAGTCATCATTTTCGGTTGCGCCAAAAAGTGTCTTGAGACAAGTAATAAATTCGTATACGAAATCATCCTCGTTGCTCTGTAATATGATAAAGGTGGAATCGTTTCTTTAATTAACGGAAATTGAGGATTTTAAACTTACTTTGTTATGAATACGAATTAATTGCTGAATAAGTGAGTCATAGAAGTCGGCGTTTTGCGATTCATTAAATATGGTTTCGATTTCGGAGTTTTTCTTAACACAAAATTTAGACATTATAGCTTTTAAGAAATGAAAATTTTAGGAAAATGCGAAGAAAAATCAAATGGTTTTCCAAATTTCAGCAATTTCATTCATAAATAATATTCACAAATCCGGCGAATGTTTCATTCACAAACATAGACCAATTGGAGTAGGTATCGTAGATTAATGTTACTTTATGAATGACGTCATTGAAGTACCACACTACCATTCATGTTTCCACCAATCACGTGGCTAGAATTGATTAATTTGCGCGAACTAATAAACACATAATTGTATACGACCAATGAGAATTCAATTCTTTGTAGGAACGAATTTGGCCGTATTTTCAATTAACGATTACTCATAAAAATATTGTCGAAAACGTATTGCAACAGACCAATGAGATTTCATTACGGAGGCAGTGGTTCGTAACTTTTATTTATTACGTAAAATCACATTGCTAACGTTGTTTCTCATTTTTGTGTTGTAAATTTAAAAAAACTTCAAAATTTGAGAATTTCTAGGCCTACTGGTCGGCTCATAATCGTATTCGTGTTATTGATATATTGATGGTCTTCAAAAACTATCTTAACTACAGTTAATAAAATTAATGGTCGTACGCACGGTGCCTGGGTACATTAACTGAGAAACTCTCCTAAAGAGAATTCTTTGTTTGATGTTCTAATTTTAAAAGAAAAAGTAAGAAATTTACATGCTCGTATTCTCGCCCTTATATACTGAACTTTTAACTTTCGTTACGAGTGCTTTATTCGTCGGCGTTTCTTTTTACAACCATCAGCGTTTAACCTTGCTTTTCATCATTTCATTCAGAATCATTAAAATTCTACGTTTGTGTTTTTCAGTACGTATCGAGACACACATTTTACAAACTATGTTTTAATATTTCTTCGAACGCACATATGCCGATGATTTACTCGTGAATTCAAATCCAATAGCATAGGTGAGTTTGGTTGATCGAACTCGGCTGATTACTGGTGTTCTGCTGCTCATTATCATGTGGAAATTCTACCATTTCCGTTACTTAACGCGGTTTTGCATTTTTTTCCCCTTTTTGTTTATATTAGCCAACGTACGAGAGATGGTATTTCACCATTTGTTTATACGTTGTGCGCGCTGTGTAGGTTTTTAATGTGTAATTTTAACGACGTGAAATCAAAAGGAAGCATTTTATTTTACCACGAACGTTATGTGCACGTGATCTGTACTCTGCTACGTTTAGTGACGTTCGGGATTTTTTTTTCTTTCGCTCGCAAATTAAGTAATACGGTGCTTTGATAAGGTTGTTGATGGAAACACTCAATGTTTAAGGATTCGTCGAAGTGAAACATCATTGCATAATGTTATGTTGTCAGGTTGGTTGTGCAGTTTGAAATGTAGAAACGATCTATATTTGAAAGAATTAACAAGCCGGCATGGGAGCTTCACTTGATAAACCGAAAACCGATAAGCACAACGAGCACGGATGCGGTAACGGGCTGAAATATGGCGTTGCCAGCATGCAAGGATGGAGAGTCGAAATGGAAGATGCTCATTGCGCCATTACGGGCTTAAGCGAAGAGTTGAAAGACTGGTCTTTTTTCGCCGTCTTCGATGGACACGCTGGTGCTAAGGTTTCCGCACATTGCGCCGAACATCTTATGGAATGTATCGTTACTTCCGAAGAATTCCGTAGATCTGATTTTACTAAAGGAATCAGGTAAAAGGAAATCTCCAAAATTGCGCGAAGCCACGTTAATCTTGTTATTGCTTGTTCCAAGGTCCGGTTTTCTGCATTTAGACGATACCATGCGTACACTACCAGAATTAGCGAGCGGAGAAGACAAATCAGGATCTACGGCCGTATGCGCGTTGGTATCTCCTCAAAAGATATTTGTCGCCAACTGCGGCGATTCCAGAGCAGTGCTTTGTAACTCCGGTGTTCCAGCTTTTAGCACTCAGGATCATAAACCTGTGTTGCCCGGAGAGAAAGAACGAATTCAACGCGCCGGAGGTTCGTATCCTAGTATCGATGTTACGTTTTCAGTTCATTTCATGCGACGTAAACGTCACTGAATTTGCTTATTGTCGATGCTGCGTTACTGAAATGAAAAAAAGCCTCGTGTAAAACGAATTCTTACTGATGGACAATTGTTAAAAGTAAAATACACGTTCGTCAAACGTTTCAAATCCTCGTTTACGTAGGCTATTTGGCAACACCGAATTTGTAACGGAAGATCTTTTTGCAAAGCAAAGTGACTTATTAAATTTCTATTCATTTGTCTTAGGGAGCGTTATGATTCAACGAATCAACGGATCATTGGCTGTTTCAAGAGCTTTGGGGGATTTCGAGTATAAAAATGTTGAAGGACGAGGTCCATGCGAGCAGTTAGTATCACCCGAACCAGAAATATTCGTTAGGGATAGAGACGAAAAGGATGAATTCTTGGTGTTAGCATGTGATGGTGTTTGGGATGTCATGTCCAACGAAGATATTTGCAATTTCATCCGATCTCGTCTTCTATTAACAGATGATCTCGAAGCCATTACCAATCAAGTTGTTGATACTTGTCTTTATAAGGTAATCACATTCGTACTTTTTGCCTATGAAACTACTTAATCCAAATTTACCTCTCGGACTTCAGGATAGTCGTGATAATATGAGTATTGTACTAGTCACTTTCCCCGGAGCACCTACTCCTTCTCCCGAAGCTATTCAAAAAGAAAAAAATCTCGAAGAAGTTATTGAAAGACGTGTTAAAAGTGAGTCACCTCAAATTCTTGACGAGTTTTTTGTATTTTAATTCTAACCCAATTTACAGATATTATTAGTGAACATGAAAACGTTAGTCTTGGAAAAGTGTTGCACATGCTGGAAGAAGAAGAATTGCCCGATTTACCTCCTGGCGGTGGTATTAGTGCCAAGTAAGTCGAGATTTTTATACGGTTTCCTCTACCGTATCGAATTTTCTAATCTTCTAATCCAATTTTTTCTTTTTTTTTTTCGTGTTTCATATTTTAGGCGAAGCTTTATCGAAAGTATATTCGTTAAATTGTGTCCAGATCAAGCAAACACGCTAAGTGTACGTATTTCAATTTGTTCTCCCTTTCTTATTCGTCTAATTAATTCGTTAATCACTGGAAGTATTGATCGAACATGTTTTGGAATTATCACTGCGCCTTTTTTCATTTCAAGATAACAAATATTTTGTATAGGAAAAATGTTTCTAGTTCTATGGCGCTAATTAATCGATTGTTTTAATCGGAAGGCGGTATATTTCTGATATTTAAATGTATAAATATAATTAGATTAGGCAAATAAGAACTTTGTACCGAAGTTGTAAGGTTAATCTTAATAATTTTTTAAAGCTACGTTCTTTGTATCCGCGTATAGACTGCGAGGCTAATTATCATATCGTATCATGTTACAGGATAACGAGACGTAATTTCGAGGAGAAGGGGAAAAGCTACGACGGAAACATAAAACGAATCAATACCGTTTAATTAATTGTTAAGTTTAACGAAACAAAGATTTCCTATTTCCTATACCAATTTTAATAATCAAACTAGTTTTGTAAATATATACTTTTTCTCTTCGTTGTAACATACTGGAAGAAAGTTTCAAAAATTTCCATCGAGACAACTTCGCAGTTTTCATATCAAGTTTTAACATTTTAGTTATTATATATTAATTTATTAGTTTTGTTATTTAGCCTTTGTTTAATTCCACACTTTTTTTTTCTTTATTTTGCCAATAATGGAAATTTACTTTTTTCAAATAAGAATAGGTTTTAAGAAAGTTTTTGTATATAGAGATACTAAGCTCTTGAACTAACGAATTTTTGGGTAGGTATAATGAAAATCATCAACATGACTCGTCATTTTTAGTTTATATATTTTTCTTTCTTTATATTTTTTCGAGCTTAGCTAATTTTTATTTTTTAAAATCTTGTTCTTGTTAGTTACATTCGTAAGGTACTTTATAATCTGAATTAATTGTGTATGTTTTTTTTTTAGTTATGTCGGATACTTAAAAGTATTTTTATTTTCAAACAAGTATAGTATATTTTAAATACTTGTTACGTTTATTTTTTAACTTGACGACTTTACCTAAATTTTGTACAATCGGTTTAAAAGTTAATTTTAACAGTTCGAAATGTAAAGAAATGATAAATAGTGATAGCAATATTTATGATATTTTTTGTTCTTCATATGGTAATTTTAATTTTTTTTCTTTATTAAAATGAATAAAAAAGGTAATAAGTTGGTGATGTTTTTACTTTCGTTTTAAAAAGACGATTGCGTAATGATCTCGAACATAATGTTCGATTGATGGTAATTTTTTTTTAAATTTGGTTCAAATTTTAATTTTTAGAATTGATTTGCTATTATAGTCAAACATACATCGGAATTTTAATTTTTGCGACAAGTGCACGAGTCATTTTTTACTTTGAAAATAACAAGTCATTAAATCACATAGAAAAAGTTTATTTACCTTAATTGTGCAACTATTATCTAATATTAATAATGATTTGATTCTCGAAAAGAACGAGCTAATAGTTTTATTTATTTTATACAAATTTATACTCATCGGATACGAAGATCAGGAAATTATTACGAATACTATTTTCGATAGCAATATAATATACTTATAATAGCGTTAGTTTCACATTTGAAATAAGAAGTTTTATTAAAAATGACTGATAAGCTATTTCCTTAATTTTCCAAGCTCATATGCGTGCCTATATGACACAATATATTGGAATTAACGCGTTTATAATGGCGTAGGAAGTGATTATACATAGCACGTAGCCATCTTATTGTAATATTGTTCCATTTTTTTCATCTAAAAAAGTCTTCATCTTCAATAGTCACGCCTTTCTTACTCTTTGTGACAACGGTAGTGTTAATAAGGAAATTTTTTCTCTCTTTTGTGTGTATAATAAACATACGAGGAGACTTTGCTGGTAATGAATTGAAACGAATATTTATCTAGAAAATTTTCTCTCTGTGAATAAACGAAGCTTAATAAATCGAATAGGTATTATTCACCGTTTCCGTTCATAAATTGCCTACTGTGTGAAATCATCGCATCAAAGAGGTTTATCGAATTGTGAAAAATGATTTATCTTTGTTACGCTTTCATCTAAACATCAGCCGAGATGAAAAAACCACAGCGACTGATTAAAAGTAGGATACGCGACGCGCAGCGATGTATTTTCTAGTTAATTTTAAAAATTCAAATTTGAGAGAACGAATCACCGGCGTATTTATTCTTCTGATTAGCAAAAGATAATACCTATCTTGCTGAATAGCTATTGAAGGAAATTGTAGCGGATGCTTAAAGATAGTCGCTTTTTGACTTGAATTTCTGAAATCAGTCATAGTTTCGAATATCGAATCTGATATGATTATGTGATGACTTCTAGAAAATAAAAATTCATTCATGATGAAAATTTCCGGTGGTATTCTCCATGACGCAAAACTCAGTTAAATCATTCCAATATGCAACTAAGAAATAGATTGTTGCCGATTTAGCATATTTTCGTTTAATTTAATGAGGTTAATACTCGTATCTGTTCACGATTATGCTGAAAACAAAGAGTAGTTATTTCAATTACAAACAAACGTTATAATTTTTCTCATGTTCTTAGTGAGAACCGTGAAATAAAATTCGTTAGATACCTTTACCTACGTACAGTATATGGAATTGTGGACGACGGAATTACTATCTTTATTGTGGATCTGAATTTGATAACTAAAATTACTCTTCACAAAAGAATATCTGTGTAGTAGATAAGATTATTTCCATTTCAAGGAATCTTATTACGCAAGTACAAACTACAAATGTTAATCCATTTATCTATATTGTATATTTACATGCATTTATGCAGTTTCATTGCAAATCATTCTCTTTGCATTTTGCAAGCAAGAACATGCTACATAGGTAGTTAGGTACATAACATACATGTATTCAAAAGTTGGAATTCTTTCTCTTCACTGATTTCTTGTTTAGCGATAAGTATTACACAAAATAAGGGGAATCTTTCATTTTTAAATCATTTATCAAGTTTCATTAATCATATTCCGCTTTTAGTAAAATCGTAGAACTTGTAACGAATGAATTAATGTGTGTGATTTCATTACCGAAACCGTATCGAGTATGTTTGTAATTTTTTGTGATAGAGTAATGTTCTGCTGAGAAAAAATACAGATAAGAAAGAATAAGAACGATGACTCAATATACATTTTCGACCGATAGCATTTAACCATTGTTATTTTCGGTGCCTATCTCGTAGGGTAATGTGTAATGTGTATTATTTTGAAGTTACACATGATAAATTTATCGATAAGATTTGCACAAGTTAAAACCGAGAAAACACGTCAATGACTTTTACAAGTTCATTGAAAATTGGAAATAAAACAAGTATTCGGTTTCACCTTGAATACAAATAACAGTCCGGTTTTTCAAATGAAATAAAACGAAATAAAAAAAATATATTGAAATATAAAATGAGAAACATGAATTAACACATGCAAATAACACTCAGTTACGAATTTACTTATTAGCGCTAAAACCTCGCCAAAGCGAAGCAATACTTGCTGCAGCACTATTCACTAATCCTCCAGCGATACTGCTCGTCTGAGCGGTGCTCAAAATCGGTCTACGACTTATATTTGAACCCGGTTGAGCTTCCGGGCACGAGACCAAAGGGACCTGCGAATATTCAAAGAATGACAATATAAACCTTGAACTTGATTCTTATCATGGATCACTCAAGTTGACGTGTTTTAAAAGCATACGAATACTAACTGCTTCCCATTCTGTAGACAAGTGATCGCTATCACATTCTTCGTCATCATCGTAGTCTATGTTTTCCGATCTTATGTCTCTGTCGTCCTCTTCCGCGTCAGAACAGCTTAATCGTGCTGTTGTTGTACGTATTTGATGAGTAAGCTGCTCTTCATGGAAGCTGACACAAGATGCATCGATATCGGTGATATCCCACCTGAAATGTTAGCAGAGGTTGGAGGGAAATTTTCAAATAGAATTAATACAGCAATCGACTTAACAAGAAGAGCGTAAAAAAATAATTTCGCAGAAGCTAACAAATTGAAAACTTCTCTAAAAAAATACATACGTAATTTAAAGAACATAAAATGATACATTCACAAATTATGTGCTCCACTGCCCAAGTGCCCATGTACATAAGAAATTTAATTCTTCGTCTTCTCACCTTCCTAAATCGCTATGTTGAGTATTTAGTAACAACAGCAAGTTTCTTATCGTTTGAGGAAAATTCAAAATGCTGGGATCAACATTTTGAGTCAAGCACAAATACATTATATTCGCATTCAACGAAGTGACGCATTTCATAAATCTTCTACCGTTGAGATCTTTTTCGCAGAATTCGCTGAAATTCATCACGACGCGTTTAATTACAAGCGTACACAAAGGGGTAAAATGTTCGCTACAACATAATCATCCGCAACAATTACCTGTAGAATAATTTATTCGGCAATCTAATATCCAAATAATACGCAATTATGTTCACCAGTTGAGTGGTATAAGTTAAAGCGGCACTAAGATTATAAGCGGGATTATGATCAACTTCTGAACTACTTGTCATGGCCGAAGTGTTGTCTTTACCAGCTAAAATCGTTTAAATTATTAGAGAACATTTACACAAAAAAACCCTATTTTTTTCAAGTACCCCAATGTAAATAAGGCGTATAATCGCCAGAATCTGGTAACGTCGGTGCCACTACTGAATGTTGAGTTTCACCCCAACTATCGGTGAACACCCAACGACCACGTATGTACGCCGTTCTCTGAGCATCAGCTAATTTATTTTTGATGTCTTCTTGAGAATCGGTGTTTTGGGTAGAACTACGAAATAAATTCGTTACATTTTAGTTCGACAAATTAAAAAATTGTCGAAACATAATTACCTTTTTGACGATTGAATTTCGTTGATGGGAAATATGAACTGAACCAATTCTTCGACTCGTTTTCGTATCAATTCCTTCGAACGAGGTCGAATAATTTCCAATTCGTTTAAAATCGGAGGTTGTTGCTCGTTGAGTTTTTTCATCTTTTCTTTCAAATGTTGATGGCAGCTCTCATTTTTAAGTAACTCTTTTTTACTTCTTTTGTTAAAATCGTTCAACTCGTCCAACTCCTCTTTCTCTGAAGATAACACTTACACTATTCAATTAACAATTTCGAGGTTGACAGATAGTATTCGCCTTATTTATACGTACTTTGTTTCACTCGTGTTTTCGTTTCGGTCAATAGGGATTGTAAGACGGATATACGTTCTTTACGTTCACGGATTGCTTCGATCTGAAAATTACGTGACAAATAACCTTAATGTAATCCATAGTTGTGTTAAACTAGTAAATCGTACCAAATTCTCTTTAATGCTTATTTCATTCAAATGCTTTCCAAATTCTTCGTTCAATTTGTCCTTTTTATTCTGAATTCGTAATAATGCCGAACGTTTCTCAGCAAATCTAAATTATAAACGAACCCATCACATCTCGCAAGGATGTTAGAAATTATAATTTAAAACTTTAGAACATTGGTAGCTTTACCGTTCCGCGTGACAAGAAGTGGAATGAACGAAGTCTCCATTTTTAACACAGGTCTTGCAATAAAAGGTTTTTCGAAGATTATTACAAAGTTGACATTGTTCCAAAGGTTTACTGCAACGAACGTTTTCTCCTAAAGATGTGTTCAAATTTGAGTCAAGATTAAGTAAACTAAAATCAAAATTAAAGTTGTCCATTTTGCAACAAAGAACGTACAATCGAAAAATAATCAAAAGAAAAAAGAATATTAAAAAGATTGAGAAAACATGATGGTAATTGTAAAAGAAAATAGTTAGGTAATAATGGAAAATAAATTTCAAGATAAAAAAAAATAGTAAAAAGTAGTGATAAAAACCCAAACGATATCGATATCATGACATCGAAAGTTCAAAGTCGAATTTTGGTCGAATTAGTCTACACTGTCGATGGTTGCGGTTATTGTTCTTTTTTGTAAGCATTCAGTAATTACGGTAATTAGGTTTTAATTTATGAAAATTTTTATCAAAAAATTAAAAAAAACTACAGAAATAATTTCGAGGATAAATTGATCACTGCACCGCTTATTAAAATGTATTATGGTACTTCTAATATATTCCGGTGATAAACAAAAACGGTATTATTCCATAAAAACACCAAAAAGACAATAAAGATATTCATATTTTTAGGTTTTTGAGTCATTATTCTTCAGCTATTAACTGATTGATTTTTTTGAAAGATATCCGTTTTATCTGTAATATAATTCAACTGATTTTTTTTTTCAAAGTTTTTATTACAAAATAAATTGTTTATTGATACCTAAAAAAATACAACAACAGATCTTACAATAAATATACATCTTGAATAATACATTATTCGTCAACAATTATAATAATTTACTAATTAAGTGTTTTAAAAAATCAATAAAGTACTTCAAAACCCTCACGAACTACGGGATGACAAAAATATTAAAAGAAATTATCGCAAGATACGTAATTTAACCAGGAGCTAAAGTAGGTATTATTTTACATTATCATATTTTTCGTTGTGATACATCAGTTCCAAATAATTGTCAATGAATTGTTCGTCAATCCATGGTCTTAAATATGGAACATTGACGTAAACTCCGGGAATATTATTTCCACATCCTATGCCCCATGAAACAATGCCCACTTGCTGATAATGATCTTTACTTCCTGGAATCGGACACATAAGAGGACTTCCTCCATCACCCTTTAAAAATTGAATATTATTATTGAGAAAATTTCAAAAAGTGTTCACTTATATTTGTAGAGGTAACGATTTATAATTAAATTACTTTGCAAGTATCTTGTTTAGGTATACCACCGGCACAAATAAAACTGTCGTGTAAAACAAACTTGGGTCCAAGACGAGTTGTTCTTAATTTCTTTTGACATTCATCACGCGGAACGATAGGAAGATCTACTCTTTTTAATATATTTTGATATACGCCTTTTTCTCCTGAAATCGTTTAATAATCAAGATCAATGATGAGGTAATTCGATAAGAAAATTATTGAGTAATTCGATTCCTAAATAACATATGTAGGTAAGAAAGTTTTTATATGAGAAATCAGAAATAGTTGACTCGTATTCTTGATGGTTTCTCTTTTTCAGTTCACCATATGCATTTTTTTTTACAAACGAGTATACCTACCAAATTCATCTTTTCCCCAACCACTGGCGACACATTTTTGATAATCAACATTTTCATTTTGATTAGGTAAACAAACAATATCGACGTTTTCGGCGAATTCGAAATTATCTTTCAAAATAATCAACGCGATGTCATTGAATAACGGACCAGATCTATATTCTCTATGAATAATGATTTTATAAGCTGTTCGTTCTTGGTAAGGAAAAAGTTCCGCTTCGCTTTGGGAATCCCATTCGCCGGCTCGAATTATCACTTTATCAGGTTTTTTTCTATAATGTAAATTCCCCTAATTACACTTTGATCTACGAATATTAATCGCACATTACGGGTATAGTGTTTTACTCGTATGAAATTACGCAATGAGCTGCAGTCAGTACTACTTTAGGATGAATTAGAGATCCTCCGCAATGATATTCTTGCACTTCTTTGCCGTGAAGTTCTTTTACAACCAAAACTGCCACCATCCATGGGAATTCGCCGAATTGTGATTCAAAATTGCCGGCCGTTATTTTGAAACCTATACCATCTTCATTTCTGTAGCCGCATTTTACGTTTCGTATATAAGGAGGTATAGGTTTTGTATTCGTTGGTGTGCTTCTTTCGTCGCAACAGACATCTAATGATAGAGGACATTGGCCTATCCTGCAAAAATATTAATATGTACATGCTCATTAGTGTTTAATAATAAATTATATGCCTTTAATTAAATCATTATCTTCAGATTGAAATAAATTATTTTCAATTAATTTTATCGCTTCGTATAATTCTTCATGGCACGAATAATTTCCTAATTTCTTGGACTATGCTTTCGAGTATAAATAAAACTCATTCAAGTTAACGTAAATAACAAGAAAATTAAAACTGTGTAATTTTGTCAACATTTGCATAATATTAATTTACTTCTCTATGCCTATACTTACTCCATAATATTTCATTTCTACAGTGGAGTATATTAAGTTGCCTAATTAGATAATATAGAAGGCGTTTTTTCATATTGACCTTATTCGCCGTAGATTTTTTCATTATTTTTTTTAATAACTCAAATCAAGTAATTTGACCATCCGAATTTTAATTTAAATAATTAAATAGACTTACCTTATATCAATAAGCCCCTCCCCGGAATTAAGTACCGAGTTGTTATATTTATGACACTGATTAATAGGAACACAATTACAACTGGTTGTTGTCTGGTCTGGAAAATTCGTGCGGTTGTTGTTTTCAGCCGGATAAGTAATATTGAATATTTGAGCGTACAAAGGAGCTAAAGGATCGTCCGTCGTGGTTTGCCCTTTCAAAAATGAAATATTCAATGAAAGTAATGTTAACAGCAGCAGTAATTTCGGCGAAATTTCAAACTAGAAAAATTTCTCAGATTAATTCATTGTTCGTGTGAAAGTACAGAGATTCTTTCGAGATACCTATCTTATTTTATGAATTTTTTGGAATTTTTTTACGTAGATAACTCACCATAATCAGTTATTTTGATTTTCAACTTTATGACGGATTATTTTGTAGCACGGTACAGAAATTGGCCGATGTAATAAACACGCGTTGATAACTCGTCAATAACACTATCAAATGAAGATTGTATACATTAATGCATTATTATATGTAAATATGGTAAACTCACTACCTAATTATGAAACGTTTAATAAATCGTAAGTATTAATATATTAAAAATGAAAAAAAAAACTTATTAAAACTTATTATACAAAATAAGTAACGAAATCAAATTACTGCTAATGTACAGATGCGAAGATGTAATGAAGAAGAACGTTTGCTTGTTGCCAGAAACTGATAACCGTTCGCTAATAGCACGTTTAACTCGGCTAGTGAGCTGGGTAATGACTACTATTAGCTTGTATGTATATTTAAGATGATAATGGTAACGTCAATAAAAACAACACCCGGTTTCATATATTATACGAATCCCAAGAACCAGTTATCCCAATGACGTACCATCCTTTGTCATCGATTCATCATTTTACGTAGATGATAGGTTACCTACGATCTACGAATTTCCAGGAGCGATGGGGAAATGGATTCGCATAGATGAACTCATATTCATCTATATTTTTAGAATGATCAAATAAGTATGCATTATTGGATAGAAATTTTCGCATTAATATTCGCCATCGTATTTTCTACAAAAGAATTCGCCAAGTCGTGCTATTTCACGTTTAATCACGGCCTAATTTTATTTGTTGTTATCATCATTGAGAAAAAACTGGTCCTAGCTTATATTCGGTTGTCTGGAGTAAAAAAGGAAATGGGGCAATTGTATGTGAAATTTTCTACACGAAGTTTCGTTGTTATACCGATATTCAGCCTTGAAATAAACACAATAACTAAATTTCTAACACGTGAATGATCATTCTTTCTCGTCATAAAAGTTTTCATTTCTTTGATTAATATTCTTCAAGTATCCGCAAAATGATTTATAATGACGTTACAATTGATTAGATGTTTATGAAATTTCCTCAATTCATATAGAATTCCAGTGACAATGACGTAAATGAAAATTTCGCCATCGAGGAAGTTCGCGCAGAAAACCAACGCGAAAAACTACGCAGCGTTGTGCAAGCATAAAAAATTCAATCATGACGTAAAAGGGTCAAAGAATGAGAAAAAAGATATCCACTAGGTAAGTATTTTAATTAAATCTAAAGCATAACGGCGTGAAGCGGATTTGTGATATTCGAAAAATCGATTTCTAACAAAAAATTTCCGAATACCGGTCGCCGAGGAAAAGTAATATTTAAAGTAAACAGAAAATCGATGTTCAAACAAGGGTTGAAAAAAAAATGCAAAAGTTTGAAACATTTGGAGTTATCGGTGAAGATATTTTTTCCAGGTTACGTTGTCGAGTTATTTTTTCTCGTCGAAAGACGATGTTATTATTTATGCGATAATAATGACGAATTTGTATTACGATTCTAGACGTATTTTCGAAACGTATTTTTACGGACCACTTCAATATTTCATTGATAACGCGTTTTCATTTTAATTAATTAGGCACATTACCTATCTACTTATTCGCGATCGACCTAGACCTATATAAAAACAAATCGTTCTATTTTGAAGTTGCATAAACTCCTGATTTCTTAAACTTTGATACAAAAATGATTTATTAAGAGAGTACAAGTTAACTTACGTATTTTAAGTCAGTTATTTATAAAAAAAACACACACACAAAAACACACGTATAAAAGAATGAACAATAAATTAACCGCGTCTAAATACAGTCATAGTGTTGAATTCAGTAGTTAGCCATTCTCTGTTGGCTTCCAAAGATGCATAAACTCCTGGTACATTGCTGGCACATCCGATACCCCATGAAACGATACCAACTTGGATATATCTATTTAGGTTATCACGCGAAGCGCAAATCAACGGACCACCTCCATCTCCCTATAACGGATGAATTTAACGTAATGATTATATGCTAAAAAATAACATGAGGGATGCTAATTAAGCATTTACCTGACACGTGTCAAAGCCAGGTTGACCACCGGCGCACATGAAACTCGGGTCCAAAATGAAATACTGGCCTAAACGTGTTTCCCTTAGACGTGCTTGACAGTCTTCTCTTGGTATGATTGATAAGTCTACTTTTCTCAAAGTTGTTTGGAAATTACCTTCTTCTGAAATTGTGATTGATCAAACCCATTAATAAAACTTCTTCAAAATTTGAAAAATCGTCATCGCGAATATCAAATGGGCAACTTACTGAAGGCATTCTTTCCCCATCCGGTGGCTAAACACAGAGATGGATTATAAGCGTCCGATCCAACATAAGGAGTGTTGGTAAAAGGAGCACATATCGGCTGTACATGAGAAGCAAGTTGAAATTCTTCTGTTACACTAATAAGGGCCAAGTCGTTGAATAAAACCCTAGAGTTGAAATTGGGATGAACGTGAATACTGGCAACGCTGCGATCTTGATGAGGCTGCGGCTCGGCACTACCGCGATGTGTGTTATATTCTCCGACACGAACTTTCAACAAACTTATGTTCACTTCGCTGCAAAAATATACTCAATAGTTACAGGTAATGATGTTCTGTGAGATATTCCGGAAAGCGTTGCTGTATTACTTGACACAATGAGCGGCTGTTAAAAGAATCAAAGGAGACAATAGAGATGCACCGCAGACGAAAACGTTTTCAGTTCTAGTACCATTAGGCGCAATTTCTGTCGTTAAAATTAACGCCATCCAAGGGAATTCACCGAAATTCGTTTGCATCAAAGCTAGAACACGAATTAAATTAAATATCAACTTCTAAAGTAAAGAAAATAAAATTTCGATAATTTTTCGTATACGATGTAGATGCTTACTTTCAGGAGATACGATTCGCGTATCCAAAACTTGACCTCTTCTGATACCACATTCTTCCGAATTGGTTGGTGGATTTGGTGTCGGCGGATTGTACGGCGGTTGCGAAGGAGTTGGAGTAAACGGATCATTGGTAACAGGTGATTGACTGCCTGTAGGAACATATCCCTCAGTTACGTGATCAATCGGACAACAGACATCCGGCGATTGGCAAGGTATTCTGTAAATATTTCGTAATTAAAATTCGCTTAATTTCACCAATTCAATGATTTCAATTCAAACCTAGGATTGATTATTCCAGCTCCAGCAGTTGCTACTAATGGGTCGTAATCGATACATTGGTAGAACGGAACGCAAACACAATTCGATCCACCATCGGTAACTGATTGTGGAGTGTACGACGGATTTTGGACGTCACCTGATGCTGGATTCGAATATGGGTTTTGAAAACTTGATGTCGGAGTTGGGTTTTGAGAACCTGATGAACTAGATGAACCATTTGGCAGAATAGGTTCATCAGTGGCTAAAGATTGCAGCGGAATTCGACAACAAACGCCTTGATCTTCGCATTGAGTCCTGAAATATGAGGAATAGAATTTTTCAAGGGTACTTAAAACATATAGATAAACGATAATTGACGAGGGAAATGTAATTTTTCGCATTTAAATTTGGGGAAAATAGGATTCAAGCTTTCATCTGTGATTTGCAATAAACCTTATCGCGTTTAGTCATTTATTTTGATTTTAAGGGTATTCTCTGAAACGACTGATCTGATTAATTATTTTGAACGAGACAGACTGTTCATAATCATAAATATTGACCATTCATTCTTTGTTTACGTGTTTCAAATGAACATTCTTATGTACTACGACCCGCTCCTATCATAAAGTTTTCCCAAATTATCTCAGTTAATTCTCAATTTTTTTCAATTTTTTTTTTATTTTTATTTAAATTGTCGATAGCAATCTTTGATTCTGACTGTAGGACTTTTTGAAAATTTTATTTTCAAACGGTTTTATTCATGTTCAAATTTAATTTACGCAAAATTCATTTAATTAATTTAAAATATCTCAACAGTCAAGATTTCAAAATCACATAAGCTATCTAATAAAATAAATTTTATCAAAATCCATGCAATATTCATGAAAATATCTTGGGAAAAAGTTTGCACTGATAAGAGAAAAAAGTGTGAACACAGAGAACACCCTTAATCGACAAATTATCTCTATAAAATTCATTTTTTTCCAAGATTTGCGTACGTAGCTCGAAAACATAATCCGATGATTTGGTTCTTTAATTCGAATTTTTTTATGAGTTAAGAATATCAAATACAGTAGGTTAAATTACAAATAATTTTTAGTTGACGCGAGATGATTTGGTAACAATTCCAAGAAAATAACTATTGACGATCGGAGTAAAAACGGTCAAGATAATTAATTTATTGGTGCTAAATGTGCGTAAAAAAGCGAGTAATTTATCGAAATAAAATCTGGCTTTTAACCAGCAACATTAATTATCACTATCAGTACTCATTTCCAACCTTTGTTCACGTGTAAACATATACATTCGTTTAAATTTACAAATTAATGGATACATGTACGGCAGTTTAGAAATATAAACGAGATAATGGCACCACAGGTAATAAAGTAGATTTGGTAAAGGCAACATGAATTTAACAAAAAACCTTATTTACCGCCACCAAACAAAATTCAACCATAGTATAGTCTAGAAATCGTAAAAAATTACCCAGAATCAGCCGGCAAATCAATTACGTCGCCTTGATTACAAAGATAGAACAACGTGCACTGGCACTGCTGCTCTGGATTTCCGTCGGCGCCAAAACGTGTCGTAATTATTTTACCTGGACCGGTTGAAGCTTTTTGAGAGGCATTTTGAGTTGATACGTCAATTCTAGATTGAACGGTTTTCGTTGTAGCCGATGTAGTCGGTTTAGTCGGTTTGGCTGGTTTCGTGGTCGTTGTTTTAGGAGTAGTCGTTTTAGCTCCAAAGGTTAAGCTTATCAGAAGCACGAGTACCGAAATTGTTACTAAAATTCGTAAAAAATACATGTCAAATAACGTTAGTTATTATTTCACCGATATAAAAATTAAGTAAAAATAATCGCGAACGTGATGAAATATTAAAAAAAAAAACTATTAAAAATATTTTCTCTAGCTTTGTATATTCTCAGTTGAAGCTAACAGAATATACTGCATCGCACCATTATACAGATGAACCATTTAATAGGTAAAATGAAGAAAAAAACAGGTTGTTGGACTGCTATTCGAAAACGAAGAAGGTAATGACGTCTGTTTTCAGAATTATTCTAATACTAACGTTTAGCGGAAACCATTTCATTGGTTAACATATAAATTTTTGTTTATGATTGGAAAAGACTAATCAACACGGTGCGCAGGGAAGGGTTCAGCTTAACCTTCGACGAATCTCAGAATTTTTTCACTTTGCTGCGAGCTATTATAAATATGAATAATAATCCAACGACGGTGCGGATTTCCCCGCTATCGCATGTATTTAAATAGATATAGCAACATAGAGAAATTACAAACATCATAGTTTTCACGTTAAAACAGTAGATATACCAAAGTCCAAAGCTACTTCACAAATTTCAATCTGATAATACCGCAGCCATATAGTTATGATATTATTGACGATCAAATTTATTTTTATAGGTATTTCCAAAATTCTTAGCAACCGACTAATTAAACTTCATCAAGGTTATCTTCTATTTCAAGAATAAGTGTTTGCATACAAAAGAATCGAAGGCGTAAACAATTTTTCACAAGTTTTTCATCTGAGTAAAGTCACGACCGTTTTTAATTTCGAAACTAAAACATATTATCAACAAATTACAGCGTGTACCAAATACAGAATATTTATTCGCAGCTATACCAATATATCGACCTGATTTCAACGAAATGTTGCAATTTTCGCAGTTTTCTTTCACAGCTCAATTTCATACAAGTGAAATGAAAAACTTGACAACGAAGAGGTACAGGTTACCTAAAACAAGCGATAGTATTCATGGTGGTACCAGTATCAGTATTTGACGACGAATTATCAGTAGTTGAACACATTTACGCTATTCAATTATGGTCTATTCGCAAAAAATATTTGCGTCGATAGTCATTTCGAACAAAGAACATAATTTAAAATACATACGAAATTGTGTTACGTAATTCAAAAAAAATGCAACTGGGTAATGGGTACCTCCCCTTTTTATCACTTTTCAGTTATTGTAATTAATGAATGCATCATCCGATGACGCGAAGTACCTGTTCCTCAACTTTGATGAAATGAATTTGTTTTCATCTCCAATTCCCTAAACTAATTTCCAACTTAATTGAAGAACTTACATAGCTGAAATGACTATCTTCTGTGTCGAATAAGTCTGCAATCTGTATCTGTCAGTAATGAAAATTCCGCGAATTTATGGAAAATCCAATTTCCTTTGTTCTTGCTCTGGACAACTGAAATTTTGTTCATCGACCCTTTTCAAAATGATATAAATTCGATAATTATTTAATAGACATTGTTTGAACTTATGAATTTCCATGCGTTTTTAATGCGTTTTAAACATACCCTCCTCTTCAGACAATTTTACTACTATTCAAGATGATCCAGAGTAGAAGTAAGAACTTCAATCCAGAAACTGTGCAACATAAACTGAGTCTATGTGTGCATGTTTGCCTAACCTCCGGGCCACAAGGGGTGTCGGTAAACTCTTTCAGAAAATGTTTTTTTCAATTTCGTTCACTTGATTTTGAATAATTATACTTCAATCACTGAAGTAGATAGAAATATGCGGTTTCTTCTGCGAGAAAGAAAATTTTATCTAGATTATTCTACTGCGTATGATTTTTGTTTTAGATCAATATTCAAGGGAGTAAATGACAAATTAAAGAAGAAAACGCGTTTCAAGTTGTAAAATTTTTATCATTTTTATTGGATTATTCAAAAATTTCTTCTCGTGACATGTGACTTAGACGTTTCTAGGAGGAAAAAGTTTGCTCTTTCCAATGCCGCAAACCCCTTCTTTATATCTTAATTACTGCAAAAGTTACAAAAATTAAAATTTCCATAACTTTTCAAAATAGGCTACTTCAATTTAAAATTTCACATAAGAAACACAAAAAAAACATGTTTAAAACAATAAAAAACGAATAACTACTCCGTTGAAGGATGAAATCATTTGATAGAAATGTAATAATCATCATTTTATTAATAAAATTAAATTTTATATAAACAATGTGCTTAAAAATTGCGACTTATGAATGTTGATGAAAAAACAAAATGAAAGATTGATGATAACAATGAAGATGATAATATAATTTTCTTTACAGTGTTTACTAAACTTACTAATGCAGACGTAAAAAAGTTGTATATATTTATGCTTACAATATAATAAATAAAATAAAAAAAAACTAATGATCATTACAATTAGCGTAAAAAATAAAATAAAATCTCACACTTCTAACACCTGATTTTTACTATACTAGAATATTTATACAATGTACATATCAACAAGATCCACTAACAAATAAAAGAACAATTTAAAAAAAAAGGATTGTACGCATTAGGATACAAGATTCTTTCAGTCCTTCTGTAAAATAAAATAAAAAAGCGTTTTGTAATTGAAAACTACTTAGCTGTATCAGATCACACGTTGTAAACTGCTGCAAAACCGTAATATTGTTTTGTAAATTCGATAGTGAGTAAAAATACTAAAAACGTTAAACGCTACAACGAAGACAACAATACTTAAATAAATAATTCTAAAAAACCCTGTAAGACAGATCAAAGGTAAATTACAAATTGTATTCAAGAACCTCTCTCTATAAATTAAACAAAACGTAACACAGCTAATATGCTCAGGAATCTAAGTGCAATATGCATGTACTTCTAATTCATCAAAATATAGCGTTAATTCACCATAATACAATAATAAATACAAAATAACAAATAGTACACAAAATCATAATTCGAAATTATCGAAGGATATATTTATAGTAAATAAATTCAATGATAAGTAATGAAAGTTGCATTGCATGCTTAATAACGCTTTCGATATATTCACTCACTTATTATAGCACATTATTATACACATACATGAATCATTTTAAACGATCATAAATATTAATAAAAATAGAAAAAAACTACATATGGTATGATATCGGACTGCAGGAGCATTTCTTATGTACAATTTTCCAAATGTAAAAATTATATTTTTACTCTTTTTAATTTTCTTTTATATTACAAGTATTAAAAAGGTCAACGTATACAGACACACAACACAGCCAATCCACATTCATACACGTCGGATAAAAGAATATATACGTAAAAAGGAATATAGCACCAGTAAATAAATAGGATCGACGAAAAATAAAACAGAATAGTTATTTCGAATTGCGAAATCGAGACTAGATTATTTTTTTCGTGTTAAATTATTCGTTAACGAACGAACACCTCGAATTTGGAATCGTTTTTGACCTCTTCAGTCGAATATTTCGGCGAGCCAATCGTCTCTACATCATCATCGATCCACGACCACGTTAATTAAGCCATTCAATAATTTTTGAAAATTTCGAACAAAATAAAAATGATAATGAATTAATGAACCACGTAAATATCGGAACATTGGTAGTAGTGAATTAAATAAAGATTAGCGGAAGAAAAAAAACACAAATGGAAGATGTAATCAGTTCATTTCGTTTCATCGACACAGATACTTGTTCAAGCTCCTTTTCGTCCAATTCTTTTCATCTAAGCTCTCAAAGCTAAACAACCCAATCCTTGGGAAATGATTTTGTTCGATGTTATTCTTAATGGCTAATTGATCCGTAATTTGCAAAGTTTGTTCTTAAATAATAAATACAATCAGAACTCGCATCTGAACTATTCCACGAATCGAGCTATCAATAGGGATTAATACGTATAAATTCAAATTCATCGTCAAACCATTCGTTCACGATACGAGCTCGACTTACTATACTAGAATGCGAGGATAACGAATTACATCGTCGAAATGATAACCAAATTGTCTTAAAAACCCCTGTCCAACGTTTAGCGATCTGTATTCGCAAAATAAACCCACTCACTAGAGTATTACAAGATAGCGCTTCAATAAACTACTAAAATAATTACAGTATAAAAATAAAATTCTAAAAAAAAAAAAAAAAAAAATACAAAACAAAACAATGCTTTGTGTATGAAACAAATGAAACAAAAAGAAAAAAAATTTACATCGCGTACCGTTCATACATGTCCTCAGTTAATTATCGTCGAGGCCTTTCCAGGGCCTAAAATTTTTTTTTAAAAAAAGAGAAGGCATACATGGTAACTTTCGTTGAAAATTAAAAGATATGTCCATTGATGACAATAAGTTCGAAAATTGTTCCACTTGTTGATGCGCGAGGAGTGTTCAGATGCGTAATATAAAAAAATAAAACTTAAAGCGATTCTAGTACAATGGCAGTGTACAACCGAAATAACCCGACCATTTTAAAACGAACACAAAATTTTCGATAATTAGCGAGGAACACGCACTCAAAAGAAAAAAGAAAAGATCACACGCACGCGTACACGTTAAAAAAAGAAACGGATAGAGAGAAAAAAGAATAACTAAAGAAAAATAAATAAATAAAAATAAAGACACACCATGTGCATACAAATTACGCCGTTCTTCGAAAAACGATGGCGCATTAAAACTAAAAATTTTCGTAACAAAAATCCTCAATTTATCACAAAGTAATAACCTTATTATAGTCTTGCACTTCGACACACGATACATAGCGATAAAGAAGAGCCGTATCATAAAAAAAAAAATAAATAAAATCTACCTTAAATAGTAATTTTCTACATTTCAATCGCTCACAAGCAACGTGAAAATATAAAAACGAAAAAAAAAAAAAAAACAAAAATGATATCACTATTTCGTAATTAAAACACGATATTTACTCATTTAAAACTCGTGATTTTTTTCCACCACGAAAAGCAGTAAATACCACGTAATTATGTTTGGAAAATTTATTGAAAACTTTGGCCGGCGGTATGTGTTTTCGATCAAATGTTGACTTTTAATTTTATACGGCGACGAAATCACTCGCACGCGTATAAAAAAACACATCGATAAACAAACATCACAAGAAAAAAGAGGAGAGAAAGAGAGGCGACCAAAGGAAAATTTTACGTCATAAAAATCACCCTCTTTTCGTCACACCTACCATCGGCCATTTTCTAATTATAAACACGCGCACTATTCACATAAATTCACACGTGTTTTTTTTATGAAAAAAAAAACGAACAAAAAAGAAATTAAAAAAACTACGGAAAAAAACAACTAAAAGAAATTCGATCAAGTATGTAGTTAAAACAGTGTTCCCAAGATAATGAAAGAAAGAAAAATGGTAATAAATTAAAACATTAAACTCGTTAAAAAAAAATAAAATTTCGTAGTTAAAAAAGAAAATTAATTCCCATTCAAATTAGCGAGATTTTCTTTTTTTACGATAGTGATATCTGGATTATTATGAATGGAAGAATGCGTCGTCGATGAGGAATGAGTTGATACTTTATCTTCGTCTATGACCATGTCCTCGTTATCAGAGACGTCTTCGTTATCCGATGATCCTGTGCCGCCTCCTTGTCTTAATGTTGACAGATAGTTGGCCAATGTTGTCACAGTTACATTCAACATTTCGGCTGCTCGAAATAAAGTCAATTCTTTTCGTTGCAGTTTCGCTAATACTTCGGCTGGACCTTGTTCCGACCAAAAATCACGTACTCTGCGAAAAAAATATACATTCGATAAGAACTACCGTCGTTAAAATAGCCAAAAAAAAAAAACAAAAAATTCGAAGAAATTTTTCCAAAGGTGAGGGAATAGTTACCAACGCAGAGAACCTCCTCGCGTACGAAAAAAAATCAAAAATCCGCCTAAAAGTCCTACACTATTCAAAGCTCGAAACACTTCTTCGGATTTTTACACCACGAGTAGATATTACACAATGCTTAAAAGGTCACACGTTGGCTAAATCCCAAGAGATATCTCACCTCCTCCTCTCGCTGATTAAAACCTCCACCAATTGTTACCGGATTATTTAGCACGAAATTCCCCCGAAAACGTTTCGACAAAAAACACAACGCAAATTTGTCTCCCTTTTTTTCGCCATTTTCAACCGAAATTAAAAATCCGCGTCCAACTATCGACCAATGGTTTTTTTCCTTTCTTCTTGGCCGTCGTATCGTATCTATTTTCACGACGCCATTTTGAGAAGCACTACGCGTAAAGAAAAAAAAAACTCGGTCATCAACTCGATAGAATTTTTTATCCAATTGGCAAACGTATCTTTCGTGATTCTGAATGGTTTCCAAAATATTCACTCCAAGAAGGAAAAAAACCCGTTGATTTTCACGCGAATGACGAAACAAGAAAATCCTTCTGGATCAGAAACCGTCGACCGCAAAAAATCATCATCGGTGGTTTAATTGAAGTGTATCGACAATCTACGATACGTGGAGACCGGCGGGCGTCTCGTTCGATATTTTGACACAATTCATAGACCGAACTACATACTTTCACTTTGTGAAAAAAATAAACCGCCAATTGATTTACGAAAAACCTTCACGGACTATAATTGGCACGATTGTCGCGCCGCCGTCGCGTAAAAAATCTATCGAAACGAATATTTATATAATTAAAACGAGGGAGAAAAAAGATGTATGAAATACCTATAAGGATGTTTAAGGCAACCGTAAGCGTCTCTGTATCGGCCATAAAGCGTACCGTACGAGACGCCCATTAATTCGGCGGCCACTTTCATTTCAAGCTCTTTGTTCTTTATTGCTTCCATCAGTCTCTTAGTAAAGGGTTCTTCCCAAAATTGCGGCCGTCTGCCTCCGGACTCGAGATAATCGTTCATTTTCATGATATCAGGATACTGACTTAAATCTACATATTTGAACAAGACATTAGAGTAAAATCATCGACCGTCGAGCCCGATTCGTGCCCGTACTAACCTACACTAGCGGCTGTCGAAGCTGTCTCGGCAGAATAAGGAGTATTACCAGGAACTGCGGAAGCGGAAGTAACCGAGCATTTGTCGTCGTCCGGAACTGCTCCACCGGCGGCAACAGCCGCTGCTGCCGCTGCCGACAACACGGTGGCCGAAGAACTGGTTACGACTTGAGGAGAGACTACCGTATTCTGCGCATTAACCAAATTCGCCGGTTGGGCTTGTAAATTCGAGTAATTCGTCTGCGCAGTATCAGACACACGTGTGACGCGCGACCGATCAACCCCGTATGCGTTCCGGTAAATACTCACCGATTGAATACGATTGGCGGCGGTCAACGCGTGAGACAGATTGCCGCTTTTTACGTCAACGCTCGAGTCGTCGAAATGCGACAAATCCGATCGCGATCGTTCCGTATCCCACATACCGGTGCTGCATTCGTTTTCCGAGCCGTCATCGCCGTCTTCGTCGATAGCGTCATCATGCGATTCCTGCGTCCGAAAGATTCGTTCTTAATCGGTGTGCCGAAGAAATCGGTGTTTTGAGGATCGATTTCAGACTTACATTGTAATCGTCTCGGGAAGATAACGATGCGCTTATGGTATTATGTGCGGATTTCGGACTGTACGATTCGGATTTCAATTTTTTCGGTTGCGGTTGATCTAATTCTTCGTCGCCGGAATCGGCGGCTTCCATTTCACGATCTGATCGCCATGATACTTCTGCTAAGCCTTTTATTCGTAATTCTTCTGCCGTTTTCAGTAACGACGTTAATTCTGACTGCAAAACAATGTCCAATCAGAAAGCTATTAAAGGGTTCGACAAACAGAAAAGAAGTGGAGAGATTGAGAAACAAAAAACGTCTGTTGTCTCGTCTTATCTAAAACTAGTATCATCTTCATAGTTCAAAATTCTGGTAACTACGACAAATTCGTTCGATTTTATAAAATGACTAGCTTCGCTTAGGGGGTTTTGCCCCAAACCCCCTGACATCGCTACCGCACACTCCTTTTCTTTCTATTCACAATAACTCTCAATCGTTATGTAAATTACCGTTATTACGGAAAGGCGAATGCCAGCAAAATTGTTGCAAATGTCATTTTACGATATAATCTTGATGAGTTGCAATAATTACCGTAAGTTCACAGTATTAACGGTAATTTACCGTCTATTTCTGTAATTTACCAGTAATTTACAATGATTTCACCATAATTTGCAGTAATTTACCGTCATTTCGTGTATTTTACCACCAATTTACAGTAATTTACTATTGATTTACAGTTGATAACCAATGATGATTTACCATAAATTTGCGGTTTTTCAATAACTTACCAATAACTTTCCGCATTTACGATAATTACCGTTAATTTACTATGCTTAAAATTTGACGAAATTCGGTTCGCCTCGTTCTGACGTGAAGAGGTCACAAAGAAAACGGCTATCAATTTATATATGTTTATAGATTTTTCCCGGTGATATTTGTTTTTTAATTTCCAAATTTTCATAATATTTTTCCCGCTGAAGATATGAAAAATTTATTTTTAAATAGAGTTGACCTTCAGACCTTTTATTTGTAAACCTGCTATCAATGAAATACTATCTGTTAGATGGCAGCAACCAGTAGGGGAAGCGATAAACGAAAAGATACTGAAATCACGAACAGATAAATCATGGTAACCATTTTTGGTATCGAAAAACACAACCAAATAATGCTCAGAGCAGCGCTTTTTAACACTTCCAGTTTTGTACTTCGTCATAATACGTGCGTTTATCTTGGAAAACCTCCCTCGACTTCGCCTCCATATGTGAAAAATCGACCAAAATCAGCACTTACATTATCAACATTTATCTCTCCTTTGTACATAAACTGCACCAGAGCTTTGATATCGGAAAATTTCACATCTTTAAGTATAACAATCGGATTACTTTCTTCGTACTGCGAGAATATAGAATCAAAATAAGTACTACAGGCCGAGAGCATAACCTGAAAGCAAAGAAAAAAATCGCATTTAAAAAAAATAAAAAAAGAACACCTTTCTAAAACGGAAAAGGTTTTAATCAATTCAAAAATAACAGGTCATTTCCGACATCTTCGCTCGTTTGCTACGGAAAAGTACCACATCGCGCACATATCGAAACATTTAGCATAAATTACACGTTACTTTAATAATTACAACGCTTCTCCGGGTACCACGGCGTAATGGTTATGAGAAAAATAAACAAAGCCGAATAAATTCTCTTAGGTATTTTTCAATTCAGTATTTTTTTCCAGAGAATCAGAGAAAGAAAAATACGTCCGCTTGATTCGTCGCTTTTTAAACTCTTGGAATAGTTTTAAAATGGAAAAAAAAAACAACACGAATCGACGGGTAATTAAACTTTATACGGCGGACTTGTGCGAATAATCTTTTCGTTTTTATATTTATGAAATAAAAACCGTCACGAATAATATAATTCCTGGCTCAAATGTTGAAAAGAAAAATAAACACGCTAACGCGACGTCTAGAGCGTGTGCGCTGGTGTGTGTGTGAAATTTCGACGTATTTTTATACGTTTCCGTTATAACGAACGTTTCTGCATGTTATTTATGGTTATTTGTTTCGATAATTTAATTAATTATGCGTTTTTTTTTCGATCGTCATTACAAGTTTCGTGCTTTTATTCTCATCCTTAACTACATCGGTCCACCAAAATTTTTGGCGAATTTTACTCGTCGTATTCACCTGTGAAATTAAAGATTTATTATTCGTAATATGCAAATTTTTGCATTTAGCAGCGTTTGTAGAACAAAAAGTCAGAATTTCGCGATATTTCCGTACATTTCCGATAATTTTCGACTACTTCAGAGAGGGAAAAACAAGTGATTCCCAAAGTTCAAAACCCAAAACTAAATAGGGAATCGACGCAAACTGAAGACAACGGTAAATAGTTCGACATAACGTAACCAGCGAGTGAATCTTTACCTTATGAGCTTTCAATGTCTTTCCTTCGCAGGCCAACGTAACATCACAAAAACATTCTCTCTCTAGTAACTGCGAAAACATAGCTTGTAAATTGGAATGATGGTATTTCCATCGTAAACAGTACTGCTGAGGGGCTTCCATTTTTCCGGCGGCAGGCTGCGAGCACATGCCGCGCTCCTCCGCACACCGGAATTTTCCGTCAACGTGCTGATCGGAGGTACAAATTTTAGCAACCCTGTTGCCAAATTTACGTTTTTCTTGATTTCCGTTTATGTCGACTGAATTAATATCCTTGGCTGATTTACGATTCAGATAATCCACTTGGTTTGTCTGCAAGAAAAATAAAAAATAAAGAATTCATTCAATTAAAAAAAAAGTACATATATGAAACTAGTTGCCAATACAGTATCGTATGAAACCGGCACATTATTCAGCGCACAATGAACGCATCTTACTATGCATAACACGTTCACAATATAACACAATCGGCGCAACAACAAATCCCTCCAATAACTATCGCATAAAATAATGGAAAATTCCAGACTGCTTCCATCAAAAATAATTAAAACCGGTACGCTATATACGCCGCACAAAATACCTCTCCAGTGCTATAAAAAGTCCAACAAAGATACTAGTATAAAACGAACCAACGCCAGAAAAAAAATATACCGTGAAATTGGCGAATTTATTTTCACACTTATCGACAGTTCTGTATCGCTAAATTATAATTCTTTCGACGAAATATACCAATATAACAGGCGTATTTGAAAGCAGTATTCTTTTACACGAACTTGCAAAAAAAATTATTCCAATCGAGAATCGACGTTTGTGTGATATTGATAATCGCACGTGTACGATTAAAGAGAGAGAAAGAGAAATATTTCGAAATGTTAATGCCCTTTTCATATCAATAACGAGAAAAACAACCGCATCGCCACCAAAAAATTCGATACTCAAGATGAAAATAACAATCTTCTGAACCCTTCTATTTTCTCCTAATAAGGCCACTAAAAAGACTACGATTAAGGAAAACAACACAACGTACTACGAAAAAAATACGTACATAACGACCGCGTTACAGATAAAAAACTTATCAGTTCATAAATAACATAAAAATGAACAAATTTAATTATCTATAAAAATTGTTTATCCGGTTTCTATACAACTGATACGATATACGCGTTTTTTATTTCGTTTTTTTTCCATTAATTTAAATAATATCGTGATAGAAATGAGTAAAAGAATTAATAGAGACAATATAAACGACATTTATCATCTACGAAGTACGAACTTATTATTTTGTAGAAAAAACTTTCACTCTTATACCAGTTCGTTGATCAACCCAATATAGACAGCGAGAAAGAATTTGTTTCTTTTTTCAGCATTAAAAATCTACATACAGTACTTACTTTCACTAAAAAATTTTTTCAATCATAAAAATCATTACGTTTTTGTGAAATTTCAATGTCTTTAAAATTAAAAAAACTAAGTTACAAAATTTAATATTCCTCATAATTTTTCATTTTTTCACCCACGTTATCTTCAAGCTGATAAATTTTTATCAACGGTAAAAAAAATTTTAATTTTAGAACCTCAAAGGTTCGACTATCCAGCCGTATAATTTTATTATATCGCACTCGCGTCAAATTACCAAAATGTATCCGAAAGTGCGATACCACATTCGAGAAGTAATTTTCAAACGTCATTTTATAATTAAGGGAATACAATTATTCGAATTATTCGACTACTTGTTGCTAATCGCGTCAATAACGGTGTGAATGTACTCTCAATGTAAAGATAAACTTACACGCGCCATTTTTCAACAAATGTCTCCAGAGTAATTTAATCGGAAAGTAAATGACACCCCCTACGGGTATTTTTGAAACTACGCTTACAGGGGGCGAATGGCTAGAAACTACGATGACGTCACATCCATATTAGCCAGCCTGATCTTGAAGGATTAACATTGTGGAAACAGGTGCAAAAACGTGACTTTTGCCGGTGATTTTACGAATTTTTATTAGTTAGTCAATTATTTCGCGATTTAATTGATTAAATAGTGAGTATATAATTTACTGAACGTATAATTCAAGTCATGGGATATTCATCCTACGAAGAATATTCAATTTTGGTATGAAGCGAGTAGAAAAATATTTCCGATGTGGAGTAAAAATGCTATCGGTGATGTAATAGGTAAGAAATATTACGAATATTTATCTTTATTTCGAGTTAATCATTCTTCGGGATATTACTCACACTATGCGCTACACAACTAACTATACTAATTTACGAGTATAAATTCATTTTCTAATCGTGCGGTTAAAGTTAAATGTGTACAGCATGTGGGCTACAAATCTACGGTCATTCGAAGACATCTTGCGTTCACAAGACGAACGATGGAATGCATAAAGTCACAACGATAATATCCGAAAAAAAGTAACTATACCAAAAACAATAAAACGAATCGTGATTCGGTTCGTTAAATGAATCAAAAAAAAAACCTAACTAACCGATAAAACACGATCGGAGTTTGTTCTAGAACTATACACACGAGAATCGAGCATCAAATAAAGAAATCCAGACATTACAGCGACTTTCTACGTTGCTGGAAATTGATCAACGTTCAACTTCAAATAGTTAATTACATCATCAACGGCAATCGTATCCGTTCGAAGAATCTAGTATCGAGTTACAAAATTTCATTTCTATTTTTTCGACGACCCGTCGAATAACGCGACGAAAATACGCTGGTAATTAAATGATGAATAATACAATGAATCACGAAGTAAATTTTCCATAATTCAATGTTCGATGGATACAAAGTGCGCATGATATTGCGAAAAATTTCAATACACGAAAAGAGAAACAGGCAAAAAAAACTACGCAAATAGAAATTTCCATTTATATACGAGTACGACGTCGTTCTTATCAAGCAGAAGGATAAAAATTCGAAGTTGAAATAACGTTACGAAGATCAATTCGGCGTATATTTTCAACGTAACAACACACCGTACAGTAGCCTGTGTGAATTTTAAATCCCAAAACGAGTATTTTCATTTGCTCGCGAAAATAACACAACGAAGATAATACAATAAAATGGAACTCGATTGTTATGGCCACGTTTCACTTGGCCGCATAAAATACCATATAATGTACATTCGCAACAATCTAAACATGAAAATATGTTCGCAATCATAATACGTTATTTGAATGAAAATCTATTCCAAAGACCGTATTCTTATCACTGGAAATTATCAAAATGAAACGTCAACACGCAAAAGTACACGGGTAACGTGTCGGGCTCGGTCCAATTGTGAAAAAACTTTACACCCGAATGAAAATAACTCGTAAAAATCGAGTTTATTTGCGAAATATACCGAACTAAAAATAAAATTGATAACGAAATCATGTTTCTTTTTTCAGAAACGAAAAAACTTCCCATCGGAATCGTACCTAACTGAGATATGGTTATCCTAATGAAGAAAAATATCTCAAAATTAAAGGAAAATGTGAGAAAATCAAACGTACCGCGCTTCGATTCATGAAATTGATAATGTCCGATACGAAACAAATATTTACTTCTAATTAACTCCAAAACGTGGAACTTGATTAAAAAGGATAAAACCAGAACGCGAAAAAAAAATTATTTTTCTAACCACCGAAACGACCGAACACGCAATATGGGAAAAAATTTCACGTACGGCCAACAATGAGCGCAAAAAAATTGGGAAAAAAAAGAAACGAGCAGTTTGCTTACTTTCACAACGTCGATAATCGGAGCACAAATATCGCTATTTGAAAGAAACGAGGAAAAAAACCGACAAAATGTAACGAAACATTCGAATAAAATTCCAACTCGGACTGAAAAAAAACACGAAATAATCTAAAATAAATTGCAGCGCGTTCTATTTACGATTTTATATAAAACGTGAACGAGTCGAACCGAACTGAGTAATGGAAAGAATATAATATTTTAGTGGCGTTCTTTCTTTCTAATCGCAGAGGTCGTTGTACCGTTTCACTGTTAACAACAACGAAATAATAATATTAACTTACCTACAGAACTGACTCGAGCTGAACAACCAACACTGCAGCGAATAAAAAAAAAGTAAATTATTAGAAGACCTAAATAACGAAAAAAAAAGAACAAAAAACCAAACACCGAACGTCGAAAGAAGAGACGAATTTTCCCAAATATTATTTTTGTTTTTTATACGGTTTTTTTATTTGCGTTGTAGAACGAAGGAACGAACGAAGCGGAGTATTTTTCCAAGAAACGATATTCAGCTGGTACAAAAAGCCGATTCAAAACTACCAGATCACGTAACACGAAGACGAAAAAACACTACCACAACGTCAGAATTTTCACGTTGGCCGCCAATTCATGATATAATGTGTTTGGAACGATTGCGCAAATTTCGGGCATTTTTCTCGAAAATTTCATCGGTAAGTTATCGCGCAACACAACAATGAAAAAGAGAGACGAAATTAAGGAGGTAATACCTTATTTCGCACCGCTTTAAGCCGATATAATAGACTTGAACGAAACAACCATAAATAGAAAAGGAAACGAAGAAACCGAAAATCAACACAGACCACAAAAATGAGCAACAAAAAAAAAAACAAAAAAATAGATAAAAAACGCGAACTCACATACCGTAATGTTGTACACTCGTTTCCGTTCGGTAGAATTTTCGAAATGTTGAAAATGGCCGACACCGTATTGCAGAAATTTTTGGAATTCTTCTTGTTGTAAGACAGTGTGTCTTTTGCCTTTTTGGTGGGCTTTCACATCATGCAGACCGCCGTGACTAACCGGAAACAATTTCTCGCACAGTACGCAATACGCTTTATGCGGATCGCCGTTCACGCAAGCCAGCCATGGAGAGAATTCCTCCCGCGTACACCATTCTGCGATGAACTTGCAACGACGCCGTTTCTCGGTGACTGCGGCCGCCGCTGCCCCCGTCAATACCTGACCCGCTATCTCCGCTAACGCCATCGTCATCGTAATTCGAAGACGCCCTCTTACGGGCAAAATTACCACTAGCTGTTTTTCGTTCGTTGAACGCTGCCGCCAAGTGAACCGGCCCCTTCGGCCCGCGACGCCCTCGTTTCCGCTCTTTATTACGAAAAAAAAGGAGAGGAAAAAATAGTATGCATATACATATTAAAGTATATATATATATACACGACGAACGCTACGTAAGCGACGCACGCTACGTCGACGGTGTCCGTTCACGACGTCAAATCGTTCGCTAACCCGCAACACTGACGCAATGGTAGCTGTGGAAAAAAATTCTCCTTCTTTGATCGCGCAATATTCGCCGAATACGGAGAAAAAGTCGAAGCCGCGCGTCCTTCGCGAGCCCGTTCGCCGAAAAAATGAATTTCAGAGGAAATTTCGCGTCTACTGTTCCAAGCAGAAGCGTCGCTTGTGCATTCGACATACCTTTACCTAATAAACCTCCAGTCGCAGTCTGGAGAAGGGCAGCGCAGCGGAGACGAGTAGACGAAAAATAATAATCGAACAATGCGAAGAAGATGAAAAAAAAGGAGAAGAAAAAAGATCTACGATCGAAATATCGAGTCCCGTACCCGAGCAAATACCCGGAACTAAATTTTACGCTCTCTTCTAAAATGGGAAATAAAAACGAGTCACGCCTGCCTCTCTCTTTCCGCATGATATCGTTCCACTAGGGCCATTACTGCACTTCGTCGCCGGTCCATAACTTATTTATCGGATAATTTCCTTCGCCCCGCGTCCCCAGCTCACTTGTGCGTTTCAAATTATTACCTATAGTACATCCATTTAGGTTCTTTCATTCTGAAATCTCGAATACCCCTCGTACCCTCGGCCGCGCCGCCTCGCTCTCGATTCGTAATTCCACAAAACTCGAAACCGCGCGCCGCTTCCCACAAAATGCCAGACTATCGGTGTAATTCGTTCGCTTGAGAATTTAGCGCAGGAGACGAGTGGAATTTGCCGGGAACGTTGTGAAAATGGGCAAGCTAGATCAAATTCGTAAACAACCTGTTTTCGACTTATTTATTACGTCGTATCGCGTTCGCTGTTTTCGAATTTTACGTTTTTACCGAAATAGTACATCTACCGTGACGTGTGAATTTTTCCCCGAGTTTTTTTTTTTACTCATTTTTCATCGCGTGCGTCATCGTTTTTGCGCGCTTTCGTCGAAAGAATTTTCGAGTTTATATTTTTTCTTTATTTTTTGTCGTCTTGTAACAACGTGCATGAGTTTTTTCAAGTTACAAGATGCCGTGATTCCGTAAACATTATCAAAGTGTCTTCCGTTTATGCCTCTTGAGCGATGACGTCATTACTCTCCCTCCTCCCGCTACCGTTCTTCGACCGCGTTATAAAACCGTGTTTATCATTTTAACGAAATTTCAAATAATACGAAAATTTTCCTTCCAGCGAATAGAATCCAAAAGTTGAAACAAAATACATTTTAAAAATGTAAAGCGCGCGAATGTTTAAATAAATTTATAATTTTCTATTCGCCGTTGCTAATTTAAAAATTTACCGCAACGAGGACTTTAAAGAACAAAGGATTATACTTTTGTGAGGCTGCGTAAAGCACTATGATCACACAATGTTGAAAGAGAAATACAAATATAGCTTGAATCCTATTAATTACCTCTTTTCTTTGCTTCATCACCTCACCAATATAGAAAATGCATGCTATGCGAAAATTTACCGTGCAAAAGTCGCTCTTGTGGGCAAATGCAAACCTAAGAAAACTGTTTCGGATATAAAAAGTTTCAAGGTTATGTGATATTACCCCCAAAAATCCTAAAATCCCCCTGTTTTTTTTCCCACCCCTCCCAACCCCAACTATTGTACTACTTCAGAATGCACCATCGTTCGGAATAATTTTCTTATTTGTAGTCTTTGCCTTAATTTCGTTCTGATCAGGCATACATTATAGTTCTCAGCCATTTTCTGAGGATATTTTCAAATTACGTAATGCGGATAATTAAAGCGCGACGTCATTAAATAGAATAAATGTTTGTGAAAAATGATGCGAATCAGTCATTAATATTTTTTAGCCATTTTTTCTCGTTGTTGGATAATTTTTGGATTATTTCTTAACGACTTTCGTGTATTATTCTGAAATTTTTGAAATTATTTGGTTTTTTGTTCATATTTTTTTTATTATTTTTAAACGAATCATTTTTTCAACGCTGTTTTGAACTTTTTTCCTTTCATTTTCACGACTTTTTGATATATTTTCTTAATTTTCGTAGAACGTTTTTTCGATAATATGCCGAAATTTCAGCAAGGAGAGTGATACACGAATAAAATTAAAATTCGAAAATTTTTCCTCGAATCAGAAGAGGTGGAACGAAATATGAAACGAAACGCCTTTTTTCCGAAAAAATTGCTGTAACGTTATGCGAAACGAAACGATTTTGTTTGAAAAAAAGTAACGAAATGTGGAACGAGTTACTGTAATTTTAAACGTTCAATTTGTGAATTTTTCATTATTTTTCAACGAAATATGTATTTGTTCAGTGCTCCTATCGAAATACTTTACATGAATTTTTTGAAAAATAAATCGAAACGAAATCATTTTAGTGAAGAAACGAAACACGCTCTTCTCCCATGTTTGAGAACTTGTTTCCTTTTCACGGGACAAACAGCTTTCCCGAATTTTGGAAATAAATGGTATAAAAAAAGATATATAAAATCACATTTCACGCATTTTAATAGGAAAATACAACCATATTTTGTTAATTTAACAGAGAAATTTTACAAACGAAAATCGCTTTTTGAAATTATCATGCAATTTTTTTTGGCCATAGCCTAATATTTTTTATTCTAGCATCATCTGGTTTTTGAAATAAAGAAAATGTAACTGATAAACATCGAAATCGATTTCTTATCGCATTTTCGAGAAAAATCAAAAAAGTTGAAGCGTACGTGTGAAGTTGACCTCTCGGGAAATATTTGGAGGAGAATTTTTCTCCGAATCGGTCACGTTTCGATTATTTTTCCTTATTTTACATTCGTAGAATACGCCCGCTCGCTCTTCTTAAAAAATTATCAGAGGTCTCGTAAAAAGAATTTTCGAACAGAATTTATCATTTTTTAAATCCTCTCTTATACTTTTACTAGAATTTTTGTAATTTACTAGTAATTTAATTTATGTAATCTACCGGTAATTTATAATGATTTAATCGTAGTTTACCGTCATTTTGTGTATTTTACCACCAATTGACGGTAATTTACTGTTGATTTACAGTTAGTAACAAATGATGATTTACCATAAATTTGCGGTTTTTCGGTAACTTACCATCAACTTTCCGTATTTACGATAATTACCGGTAATTTAATACGTTCAAAATTTGACGAAATTCGTTTCGCCTTGTTCTGGCGTGAAGAGGTCGCAAAGAAAACGGTTATCATTTTATATATGTAAATAGATAATTATAGATTGCCTGAGAATCGTGTTTTAGGAGAAATGTTACTGTCTGAAAAATCGCCTAAATTAATTGTATTTTTATTTAAATCAAAATTTCTTTACAATATGATTTTCGTAAATTTTTGAAAATAAATGTGAAAGATATTCGGTGAAAGTTATTTCAGCAAAATTATTTTCAATCGAATTTCCACCACGTTGATTACTTTTTACGTGGCGGCCATCTTTTTCACCTTTTTCGACCCTAGGGACGTTTACGCGGAAGCGTCTTAATTGATTATTTTTACGATTTCCCCAATTCGAATTTTTGGTAATTTAAAAAATTCCACGTTTTTCCTTTCTACTTGAAAAATATCTCAAAATTTATGTGAAAAAATAATAATTCAAAACGACCTGAAAAATTACGATGATTTCCCCGATCTAGGCGTATTTTTGATTCGAGAAAAGTACGAAATACTCGATATGTTCGCTTCAGCGTGAAATCCATCGAGTATACGAGCTGAGAAAAGCTAAAATAAACCCCGGCGTATTGTTGTACGGTGAGATATAAAACGAAAGAAAATTCTAGCGCTCTTTTCTTGCGAAAAAATTGATTACGAAAACTCGTCAAAAAAAGCGACCCGGAACACCCCTTGCGTATATGGTTACGATGCCAATACCGAGGCAAAAGCAAATAACCCCCCACTATCGATTGTGAAAATTTGCGCTCGTCAAATAGTCACAGAGAGGGAGGAAGAGATGGTGGAAAAAACCTCGGAAAAACCTCGCTCTCGTATTAAATATTTTCGATAATGTTATTCATCAATTCGATTTTTACGACTAAAGGATTTCCGCCATTCGAAAAGAAGAAAATCAGTTCTACCAATATCGCGCCGCCGTTTCTATTCACCCAAGAAAATATTACCATAAAATAAGGTATTTTTAGACATCGATTCCAGCCGACGTTTCATTTTTTTTTCCTCTTTTTTTTCTCGTTTCTTGAAAAAAAAATGAAAAAAAAATAGATTTTTCGGCAACGTTGAAGGGCTGCAACAGAAGGTTATATTGGGGTTATGAAGGAAGGTATAAGGCGTCGATACAAACAACTCGCTCGAACCGACAATAAAAAAGACTACAAGGTTATGAATCAGTCGACCCCTTCTTAACAAAAGAAAGATGAATCGGGCTTCGAAAAATTCTTCGTTTTTTTCCACTCTCCGTTGGCCGGATTCTTTCGTTTGTGTTCGAGTTCTTTGTTCCGGATAAGAAACAAAAATTTATAATTTCACGACGAGTTTTTTGGGAGTATTTTTAGAAGAAAATAGGCGTCTGTTTTTCTCATTTTATTACGAAATTAATAAAATACTATATACGTGGCAGGTGCTAAAGAAACGGATGAAAGAAGCCATAAAAATAAATACCTACTTACGAGTTCGTTACCAAAATTAAACTGAAATATGCTCGGATTCCTTACGTTTCGAATCAATATTTGAAAGAAAAAAAAAACGTAATTTTTAAAATGGACGGTAACTTTTTTTTTTTGCGATTATGAACCTTAATGAGGTTCGTACACGTGGATCGGTTACGTTGACTGAAATTATCATCGATTTTCAATTTTTTTTCTGCCGAAATTTCCGTTATGACTGAGGTTATATAAAAGATTGAAAAGATTCGAATTATATTGTGTATTTTTATCGTAAATAAACGTTGTACTGGGATTTTTTTTCCTCTCTTTATTCGTCTCGTTCGATATAATTGTGTTGAAGAATTGATACGGTTAAATAGATAATTCGAATTGTTATTCGTTCATTGAATATATTTTCGTGTTGCGAGTAACCTCGACGATTTCTTATCGCGTTTTGTTACCGAGATTCGAAAATTTTTAAATTAAATTCAACGTCCGTAGGAATTTTTGATTAGGCTAAAGCGTGGAAATTTACACGTTATTTACATTTTTTTTCGTAGCGATGGAAAAATTTTTTATCGATAAAAAAAATGCGCGAGCCGAATAATTTGTTTTTTTTTTCGAGGGGGAAAAAACGTTAAAAATGGACGTTCCTATTTTGTTGTTTTTTTAAAAATATAATTCATTATCATTTCAGAGGCACCTTGAGGGATGCTATACATATCTTATTCATCTGGCGTATTAATTAGGTATATTTAATGCGGCGATAATTGAAAAATGAAATAAATTTTCGAAATTGCAAATGACGCAGAGAATTTTTTTTCACATGAACGTATGTAAAACGATACGTAAAGGTGTATTCGGCGAAATGGTAATTTAATCAGATTTTTTTTCTCATCGATATAACGAATATTTTGAGGCGATTCTATTGTTACAACGTAATTATAACGTATTCCAATTTCGAGAAACGTTTGCAAAATTATCGAAAGTATTTATGTACTTGTGTTACTTCGGATAGATATGGAAAAAACGCTATCGTCGACGAAATTGTGTATTCGAATTTAAAAATTCTCGGTATTAGAAGTGATAAAACATTTGACATTCCATTTTAATTAGAAAATCAAGGAACCGCTATAAGTGTTTAATCGTTGGACCGTTGACAATTTTTTTTCCACGACTCGTGAAAGTTTATTTAGCGCTTTAAAAAAAAAAAATCCAAGCTAAAAGAATCATCCTGTAACGATGATCATTAATCAAAATGTTTCAGTTTCGTCGGCTCGTTTTAATTAGCGAATTGAAAATAATGTGGTTTCCTTGAAAAAATAATTCCATTTCTGTACGTGAATTTGGTCGCAGTTCGTAGCTCGCAGGTTGAATTGCGGATTTTTTGGTGGGGAATCGGTGAAATAATTTAATCGATTCGAGCTGGTTGTAAAATTGTTCGAATGCGATCATCGTGCTTTGGGAAAATGAAAAAATCCTGTTTTACGTATCGTGTGTTTCAAACGTTCATTGTGAATCGGACACGAGATAGTACGAAATCGTTCTTTTGTGTTCTTTTTGAATACTCGTTTTAGGAAATTTCAATTTAATCGTAAATTCGTGATGCGAATTGCGAATTCCTCAGCGTGCGCGAGAGACCGTGGAGTAAAGATTTTGATTAGGTTAAGACCACGCCTATGTACTTGACGCTAAAATTTCTCAAAAACTCAAAACACTTATTGTGTTATACAGCAAATTAAGTAAATATATCGACGTTTTGATGAAAAATAAATAATAAAATTAAATAAAAAAACTAAATCAAGTATTTTCTTGTATAAATAGGCTGAATTTTTGAAAGCGGTTGTGCACATGCGCGTATTTCTCCGCAAACCGGTTGTCATTCTGATAGACTGATGCTACGGCTCGTATCATATTTTAGCATTAAGCTTAAGCATTTGCTGAAAATTTTCACCAAGCGATGGCAAATTGGTAGCATTGCGGTGTGTAACTGTGTAACTTGTTTTTCAATGTTGCCAATTCGCGATCGTTTCGTGAAATTTCTCATCTGATAACCATAATCAATATTGTAAAGTCGATATGTAATGTATACATACATATTCAAGTAAAAATAAATATTTTACATTTTTCATTTATCAAGAAGGATATCCGTATCAGTTTCCTTTAATCGTAATTTCAAGATGTTAGGAAACTTGAAAAGATGATATAATTTCATTATTTTAATAATAATGATTTTTTCTGCTGTTTTAATGAATACTCGCTTATTCCGAAATGCCTTAGAATTGAATACATGTGAACAAAGAGTAATTTTGAATAAAAGCGAAGTTACCTGAAACTTGAGGACAAACAGAGGCTAATCCTTTATGAAAACCAGTAATTAGCGCTTCTTTCATCATTGCAGTGAAATCTCCTGAAAAAAAGTTAAATTCTTTGGATAAATCTAAACGTAAATGTACATATAATCGAATGACGAATAATGATACTTTTAATGAGATATTTATTTTCCCAGCATCATTTTCAGACGCTGGATATAGTTATTCGCAAATAATTATTAATGACGCTCAACGTGCATCATTCTTCATAAATATTTTTGAACCGGTTTGGATGATTTGTCGAAATTTCCATTTCATTGAACCATTTTACCTAGTTTACCTTATTTGATGAGTTTAAGGTATACTCAATTGTTGGAAAACAAAACATTATGTTATTATTGCCTTCTATGATTATTTCGCGAGCAATTTCGTAGTTGTAATAATTTGACATGTCGTCCATTTTGAATAGCCAATGGCCATCGGCATTTTCGTCATGAAGGAAATTAAATAGTATTTTTATTCTTTCTGTTTGAACGCATTTCAAAGTAGGTTGCTGCTTTAATCAGTTTTCATGAGGATTTTTTTTCTTCTGTAATACTTAGCGTAATGATTTCCGTTACCGTTAATTATTTCCTTTTTCTAAAAAAAATTTGTTAAAAATTGAAAAAAACAGCTGATTGGTGTAGACATTATATTTTGACTTTTTACACGCACCGATACGTCAAGCATCATGATTATCCTTTAAATACTGCTTCTTGATTGGTGGATTATGATGACGTAGTGAAATTACGTTATCGGCTCTATGCCGGTGTTTATATTTTGAGACACGCTTTTGATTACTAGATTAATGTAAATTAAATTGTATAAATTAATTTAACGAGTGCTTATTTAGGTTTAATAGGCTATGTGTGATATGGTGAACTTGCAATGACATCTATTATTAAAGTACACGCGCTCTCCGGAGCCCTAGATGAATCTCCACCGTGTTACATCCTGCAATTAGACGAGTTTCGTTTCTTACTTGATTGCGGATGGAATGAAACTTTTGACGAGAATTTCATGAAAGAGTTGAAAAAGTAAGCGTTTGTACGAGCTTTATGTACTCTGATTCTAGGGGGAAGTGCTCATTTGTTCTATATTTCAGACATATACCTCAAATTGACGCTGTTCTGTTATCTTACCCTGATGTGCTCCACTTGGGTGCGTTGCCGTATATTGTAGGCAAATGTGGCTTAAGTTGTCCTATATATGCTACAATACCTGTATATAAAATGGGACAAATGTTTATGTACGATTTATATCAGGTAAGAATGATTTTAACGAGAGAACTTCTTTTTTGACGAAATATCATGCTAGAAATCTGTTCTTAGTCGAGACACAATATGGAAGATTTCGATTTGTTTACGTTGGACGATGTTGATGCGGCATTTGACAAAATAATTCAATTGAAATATCATCAAAGTGTTCCTTTAAAAGGTAAGCAAATAATATCTATTGGGTAATCGAATAATTTTAAGTGAATTTTCGTTCATACAGGTAAAGGCTACGGTATCACCATAACGCCGATGCCGGCTGGACATATTATTGGTGGAAGTGTCTGGAAAATAGTCAAGGTAGGCGAAGAAGATATAATTTACGCCGTAGATTACAATCATAAAAAGGAACGTCATTTAAACGGTTGCGAATTAGAAAAGATTTCCAGACCGTCGTTACTTATAACCGATACTTTCAACGCAGTATATCAACAAGCACGAAGGCGTATTAGAGATGAAAAATTAATGAGTAAAGTTCATTTTCTTTTGATGTCGTTATTTGTTTCGTTCATTCAATTATACGAATTTTTCAGCTAATATTTTACAAACCTTAAGAGGTGGTGGTAATGTTCTAATTTCCGTTGATACCGCCGGGCGAGTCTTAGAATTGATTCATATGTTGGATCAGTTATGGCGTAATAAAGACTCTGGACTGATTGCGTATTCGTTAGCATTATTGAATAACGTTAGCTATAATGTTGTGGAATTTGCTAAATCTCAGGTTCATTTCGCCATTCACCTTGTAAACGTCCGCGATCAACGATTACTACAATACATTTTCACTTTTAGATCGAATGGATGAGTGATAAGCTGATGAAATCTTTCGAGGGAGCTCGAAATAATCCTTTCCAATTCAAACACGTTCAGCTTTGTCATAGTTTGGCCGAACTGAATAAAGTTCCTTCTCCTAAAGTAAATTATAGATGTTTTTAAATGATAAATCAAAGAGATTCTGTTGTTTTATTCATCTGTTTTGATGATAGGTTGTATTGGCTAGTACGCCGGACATGGAATGTGGATTTTCACGCGAATTGTTTCTTCAGTGGGCTCCAAAAGCTGTTAACAGTATTATTATTACTAGCAGGTATTCATTTGAGGGTTTTCTCTTTTTCTTTGAAAGAAAATGTACCAAATGTAAATTTACATTTTCTTTAGATCTCCTCCCGGAACATTGGCTAGGCAGCTTTTGGAACTCAATGAGTCGAACAAAACTATTCAATTGCTCGTTAAAAGAAGAGTACGACTGGAAGGTGAAGAACTACAAGAATTTCAGAAAAAGGAAAAGCAAGAAAATACCAGTAAAATGAAAAGCAGCAGCGAGTAATTATATTTTTTAAACGTTTTTATTATTTTGAAAAATCTGTATTTCAGTTTTATTTTTATCGTTTAGTTTCATCGAATTGAGTTCAGATTCAGAAGACGACGACATTAGCAATGTAGTCAAAGGTAAACACGACGTCATGATTAAATCTTCCACACAAAAGCAACAGGCTGGTTTTTTTAAATCTAATAAAAAAAGATATCCGATGTTTCCCTTTTACGAAGAAAAAATTAAGTATGACGATTACGGAGAAATCATCAAGTAACGAGCATTTTTTACTTCAATAATATCGTTTAATTTTCCACATTCTTGGTACTTCTGACCTAATCAAGTTTAATTTAGGATTGAAGATTTTAAAACAATGGATTACGGACACGATTTAAATGACAAAACTTTAATTGACGATGATGATATGATAAGTAAGTTGATAATTTGTTTAAAAACGCATTTCGGCTCGTTTATTATAATTTTTTCCACACAGTCGATATCAGCGAAGTGCCAACCAAATGTACCTCATCCACTCGTACCATAACCGTTGAAGCACAGGTACAGTTTATCGATTTCGAAGGCCGATCAGATGGCGAATCTATTCAAAAAATTATCACTAGCATGAAGCCAAGAAGGTTAATATTAGTTCGAGGTTCTGAAGAAAGCACACAGTCTATTTTTTCGTATTGTAAACAATACACAGATGCGAAAATTTATGCTCCGAAATGCGGTGACGTAATCGACGTCACTATGGAGACTCACATATATCAAGTATGTTCATTTACTTTCGCGTTTTTTGTATACATGTAACGTATAATACAATTTGTCATTTGAAGGTGCGTTTAACCGATGCGTTACTGTCATCGTTGGATTTCAAAGTAGGTAAAGATGCTGAAGTGGCTTGGTTAAATGGTAGAATTTCTAGTAAAGGTAAAAAACGTCAGGCTAAGATTGAAGATAAAAGTAATACCGGCGAACGTAAGTTGAAATAACTTGAACGTGTACATTCCTAAACGGCTGCATTATAATTATCAAAAATTGAATTACAGCTGAAGACGAAGAAATGATAGATGATGATGTTTTTAATTTAGAGCCGATGCCTGTGAACGAAGTACGCGTTTTTCGAATCTTTTCAAAACGTGTTAAACCATTGAAAAGACGTCTTTTTTCTTTGTTTCGCAGATAACAGGCCATCAACCAGTATTTATCAATGAATTGAAATTATCAGATTTTAAGCAAGTTTTAACCAAACACCAAATACCTACCGACGTTTTAGGCGGTGTTTTATATTGTTGTAACGGAACGGTGGCTGTGCGTAGAGTAAGTGCGATATTTTCACGCCATGTAATCTATTTCAAATTTATGCCTTTTTTTGTGTTCAATCCACATGAAAATGTGTAAGCGATGCTTTCGTGGTTTGTCAAGATTATCACGTTGAAACATACAAGCCTAAGTATACATTTTTTAAATATTTTTAAATGATCTATGCTAAGATCACATTCATGGTATTTTGAAAACTACTATAGTTTGAATATATATTTTTTAATTTACGCCAGATTTATTTGGTAAGCTTTTCTGTTTACAGATTGAAACAGGAAAAGTCATTTTGGAAGGTTGTCTGAGCGAAAATTATTATAAAATAAGAAAATTGTTGTACGAACAATACGCTATCATCTAACAGAGACCGAAGAAGAAATCCAAATTGTATGTGATAGTAACTTTATTTATGAAATAAATTCATTTTTTAATTTTCAGTTGTTACCTTTTCTTTGTATACTTTATGTTTGTATTTGTTTTCTTCGTAAAACCATTTGCTAAGAAATTCTAATTAAATTACGCGAACCCGTTCATTCCTGATGAAAAATACCGCAATTTCAAAGAATGACTTATGAAGAATATTATAGCTTAGCTATTGTCGTACGTTTTAAAAATTTCACATGATTTTTCAAAATTTACCTAAACATGGAAAATAAATTTTCTGAAAGTGATCGAAGTTTTATTTTAGGCCTTAAGTAAAAATTGCTGTTTTATCTTCATTCGCGTAACTTCTTAAAGTATAATTGTTGCGGTTTTTTGTTTTCTTTTTTTCGATGTTGTATTAACATAAGGAATTTTCGAATAATGAATTTTTTTAAAATCATTTCATTTTGCAAGAACGCAAAATCAGTGGTAGAAAAATAGAAAATAAAAAAGAAACTTCCTTTCATCAAATCACATAGATCTTAATAAGTTGTAGATGCGACGAAATTTAATAACATTTAGAGTATGAGACGTTTCGGTTTGTTGACGTCGTATTTATTACAACTTGCTGTTATTTCATGTTATCGTTTCTTAAAATTAATGTAAAACATATTATTTATTATTGAATTATTAACTAGAAAAAGACATTAGTTTGTCAAAATTGCATTAATGAAAAGTTGATGCAAAAAAAAAGAAACAATCGACCGAAGTAGGTAAAACGAGAAAATAGGTAGAATGAATTTTGCGATATCGCACATCTACGTTTTACTACAATCTATGTATTTCGTATACTATTGAAAATATTTCTGTGACGTCATAGGTAATTATTTTTGTTGTCAATACACATACAAATACATGAAAATAAGATTGCAGCAGTGTGTACTTTTGAAAAGGATGAAGTGGAAAAATTTTGAGTCATTGTGCTTAGTTGAAATTCGGTGATTAATAATTAGTCAATATTATGTTTCAATTTTGATCAATTTCATCGTTTTTATTACATATTTAGAAGACGCAAGGTAAAATTATTAATCGGAATAATTTTCATTAAGTATGTAACAGTGTCGAAGTTTTTGATCTTTATATTTAATTGATGAAATGTGAAATTTCATAGAAATCATGTTTTACACAATGGCAGTAATAATTTGATATATCTATATATTCGTGAAATGTGTCGCTATAATTCGTGATGGTTTATTTTTATCATTATTGTTAAACAATAATCGAAAATGGAACAAGATTATAAATTAATTGGTGCCCCTTGCGCCGTAAGAGGACCGTATACATTTTATAAAGCGTTCAAGTACACAAAGAACGGTGTCACGAATGTTTTAACAATTAATGAATTTTTCTTCGTTAAATTATGGAACGATTCGGATTTCGTTAGCATCGGTGAATTGAGATTATTATGGGAGGATCAAAGCTGTGATAAAGCTTTGGCTAGTTTACGTTTATACATTTTACCAGAAAATACACCCGATGGAAGAGTGGGTGATGTTCACGGAGAGGTAAGAATCTATTATTAAATTTAATTAACTATTCTACTTTTCGTTTTTATTAGCAGTTTTGCTTTTGAATATTTTCTTATCTTATGCGATAACGAATTTTTTTTTGCGATTCAACTCCCTCCAATTGCAACGATCGAGGTTCTTTTTTTCATTTCTCGTTATTATTGAAAATTTTTACAGCTATTTTGAATTCGCGACTCCGGCGTATTTTTTCCCCTTTAACCACGCCTCGCGCTTCATTCCGACGAGTATAATTTTTCTAATAATACGAAATTCGAAGGTTTCGAATTTGGATCAGCAGTGAGATGGTAATTTAGGAAATTTCCAGGGGAAAGGGGCTACGCGTGTTTTTGTGTGAGTGAAAATGTGTTTGTGTGTGCGTACTGCATTGTAAAACTCGTTCATGTGTTTATGCGCCCGCGTTTTCTACCTAAAATGTTATTGTCGTTCGAGTAGGGTCAAGTTATTAATTTTTGTTTATTATCGTTGCTTTTTTTCCTTCTTTATCTTCATCCTCTCCTTAATGTTTCCGTTCGAACGAATACAATTTATAGAATGGGAATTTTCGATATTTTGTAATTTATGTCTCGGAATTAGGTTGAGATTCGTCGATTGTGTTTGCCTGTTCGTTGCTTCCTGCCGATTGGTGGGATTGTTCGACATTAGTTGGAAATTCATCGTTTGATGCTTTTTTAGCCGCATTAGCTAAGATTTGTTTGTAATTTCATTATTCAATTGTCGCCGCTGGTTCCCCTCCACCTCCATTCGGTGTGTTTTAAAATGGCGGAAATCGATTATGGAAATAATGAAATTTTATATCAAGGTTGCCTAATTATTTTAACTTTCTATTTTTCCCCCTCCGCTGTGATTTTAATTGATAGAATTTTTACGAAATTTTTTCAATCACGACGTCATTTATTTTGTTTATGGCGTATTTTATTTTAAAAAATGCGATAATCACGAAACGAACGTTGATGAAGGTCGAAACTTGAAAATTGTCTTTTCTAGCGTTTTACGCGATGCAATAATTTTAATAAATAAATTTTTTTGGCTTTTAAGATTTATTGTTGGAAAAATTCAACGTTTTGCTATCGATTTTACCAAGTCCTTGACTTGTTGATTTTGTTATTGAAATTTTTTTATTATAACCTACCGCGTTTGAAATTTCCTACATTTTTTTCGGTCATTTTTCGAACATCGTGTGTAGCGTAAACAATTCGCAATATTTTTTTACGTTAAATTTTAATGAAATTTTTCAACGACGTAAAATTAAATAACTCGTACGAATGTGACATGGTTTCGATGCCCCATTAAACGTGCAATATCTGCCTATGTCTATTGCCTATATCCGTAATAGCATTATTTGAACTTAAAATTATAACAATCGCGCATGCGCAGTTCATCTTTCGAACGACATTAAAAGAATTTTAATTTTTATCGTACCGAAGACGGTATTGAAACGGAATTTTTTCCTCGTATTCGCAACCCGATTTTATTTTTTGCATTTTGAATGAAAACACATTTTTTCTCACGACCGCGCGTCTACCAATGGTTGAAATTGAAACTCTGGACATGTTGCCAGATTTACGACGTTTTCAATTTGCGTCTGTATTTTGTATTTTGACTCGGAAACTAGTTTCGTCTCGTGCATCCATTTCCATTTCAATGAATCCCTTCGCGTGAAACGCGACCGAAATCCGCCACCGTGGTCGTTTCGATTTCGGAATCGTTTCATCCTTCCATCGTACGGATGTGTTTCGAAATTGAAGAAATTTTATCGATTTCCGCCTTCGTCCCGCGCCCTGGAGGTGTCCTCGGTGTGAGATACTTGTTAAGGTAATTTTATACGGTGGAATATGAGATGGCCTAGGTGGGAGGTTACTTTGTATATCGGCGTACTTGCCTACTCGGCCGATGTTTTATGAGAGATTGAATTTTAAACGTGCGTTTTCTTCAATGGGCCGAGGCCTTGTGAAAATTTTCCCAGCGGGAAAATGGCGGGGTATAGTGAAAATTGAAAAAACATCGGGCTGTGTGTTTAAAGAATTTATTTTTATGAAAAAGTTTGACAAATTGGGTAAATGATGGTTTGGCGGAATTACGTATTGTTGAATATGAAATAGAGAGGACGTGATCGCCATTTTTATAAAAAATTCAAGGGTTATGGGAGTTTTTCGTTTTACTTTTTTTTCAATGTTTTCCATTTTTTTTTCCGGTTTCTGTGATTTTCTTTTTAGATGTATTGTGCGTATTTTTTTTTGTGCAAGGTATTTGGCGTAATTTTTGGTTTGTCTTGTAATTTCTTCGTTCGAATTTTCTATTATGTTTTTGTTTTTTTTCCTTTTTATGTATAAATGTTTGTTTTATTTGTTCGTTTAACCCAATATTGATTTTTCTTTGTTTTTGAGTTCCTCAATTTGCACTTGTCCTACTCCTTCCCGCGCTTCTCTATCGTTCTTTCTACAGCAGCATATCTACATATATCTGATACGTAATAAATATAGTGAAAATAGTAAACAAGAAGTAAATTTTGTTGAAAAGTAAAACAAAAATAAAGAATCTGAAAACTCGAAGTATATCTGAAAAAATTACGCGAATTGTTCATTTTTCATGTATGGTTGGCAACTTTTTATGAATTGGCAACACTGTCGGAACGAATGACGTATTTATATTGTTTTATAAGCATAACGCGTTAATTTTTTAATAATTTTAGTTTGATGTTTTTGAATTCAATTTTTTCAATCTGAAACTTGACCTCGTCAGTGGGGGAGGGTGAAGTTGAGATATTTTTGAAAATTTGATGAAGAGTCGGTGAAAAAAAGTGATATTGGGGGAAAAAATCCTTTACTCTGAAACCCTGTCTCGTTAGTTACATTCGGTTTTCGTTCATTTCGTCTTCGTGTCATAATTAGGAATCTCCGGTCATCTTGGGGGCATCTCCTGAGCGAGCGGTTAACTCTAGTTCCCCTTTTTTCAACCCTTTGCGCGGAGGGAAAGAAGTGAAGAACTATATGATCGATGATGCTCCCAAAGTGTCGTCTTTTTGAATGGGATCCGATGCCACTGAGTTTAATACGTCGTCGAATGAGAAAGAGGGTAAAATTAAACACATAGGTGTGATTTCGCGCATCCGTGAAATGCATCTGGAGTGCGGGTGCACTCGCACCGCGCACCTGTGGCGTCGAATGTATACGAAAGTGCGCTAACGTACGTGAGATAACACCTATTATCGATACGGAATCGAGTGCCAGATAAAGAGGTGGAATGGGTGCGAGAGAAAGAACACACGCATGCTAAGACGGATCGCAGACGGTTAAACACGTTCGACGCGTATGCCGAACGTGAAATAAGCACGCGGTTCGGATCCGCGCGCGTCCCCGGGCGTAAAGCCGCCGCATCGGCGTCGGCATACGGTAAACGATGACCGTGAACGTGAACGTAGGTACGACGTCGGTTTGGGCGAAGCACGAAGCGATAGCTGGAGATGGTGGAAATATCCACGGTACGCGATACAAACGTAGACTAGGGTGAGGCCGGCCGTCGGTGACAGACGAAAGGCGTCTGAGGTAGCGAAGGGTTAACGAATCGCATTTCGTGTAGCGAAAGTACACTCTAACGAGGTGATTTTCTCATTCGCAGGATGAAGTTTTAGCGATTACGGAAAAAGTGATAATAAAATTAGAAGACTTATTGACATGGATTACGGACGCGTCCGATTGGCATTGGGGTCTGTCTTCGGTGTGGACCAAACGAAACGTGGCTGCGATTACGAAAACCGAACCTGTCCGCGGTGTGGAGCAGAAAATCAACGGTTCTATGAATTCGATGGCCGACGACGACAAAGAGAATTACATAAGGCAAAGTAAATCAAATACTTTGGAGGATTGCTCGGCCATCGACTACTCGGATGTATTCAAAGAGAAAGCCCAAGTTGGTGAGTATGCGTAAGTTGCGCTCTTTTCAACCCTCCGGAGTATCGTGCTGGTTGATGGGTTGGTTCATCTTTATCCGCTGGGCATGTGGTTAATGGAAGGCGATATGAGTGCAATTCACGTGTAGTAGTGGCTCAATTTCGGTCCGAAACGGGAGCGGAAAGGTGGAGAGTTGTAAAAGGCTTGAAAAATCGAATTCATTTTTGAGAAATGGATTTGTATCATGATTTAAATTTGGAGAGGCTCATGGATTCGGATTTGTGAATTTATTTTGTCTGTGAATCTCACCTAAGCCACAAAATTGAAGTTAGGGAAGATGAAAAAGTAAAGAACAAAACAACCATAACCAAAGAACCAAACCATGTTGTGCGTTCTTCATAGTTGATTTCAACTTTTTTCGAATTTGAATGATTCATCTTTCAAAACCACGTAAAATGGCGGAAAATTGACCGAATTTTGTTTTGTTTTTTTTTTCGAAACTTGGAGCCTCAAAATGGTATACGGTGATTTATCGTTAATTTTTGTAATTTATCAGTAATTTAATTTATGTAATTCCCCGGTATTTTACAATGATTTAACCATGAGTTGCAGTAATTCACCGTCAATTTTTGTAATTTACCAGTAATTTAATTTATGGATGAGGTCACAGAGAGAATGGCTATAATTTTATAAATATAAATTTCTGGCAATAAAAATATCGTAACAACATTTTCGAGGGTTGTTTTGAAAACCTATCGAATACGTTGTTCAGCGCATTGATCCGAGCTCTCATTTTGGAGGAGTGAAAGGTTGAAATTTTCGCGAAGCTTTACCACCCCGTGGAATACAGGCTCATGACATTTCGGCTCGTCCTTTTGCCCGCGATGCCCGACCAAAATCAGGTGAATTTTTTTGCGCGCCGAAAAAGCCAACGATATAAGTTGGTGCTCGGTGGGCTGTAAACCGCGAACGAAGTCGGGTAGAGAGGTTCGTCGACCCGTCGAACGAGAGGGTTGAATATATGCGCCATGCAATTACCTAACGAAGACGCAAACGGCGACGTGCAAAGGCGAATTTACCACTTGATAATCGAACGCGTTGGTTTTATGTTGCAGATCTTAAGAACTGGGATACTCGGACTGGTGTTTTAGTTTTAAGCTATTCGAGGTATTGTCGTTACCGTGCCTTACTCAAACGTCTCGAAGGCGTACATAACGATTGGCTCAGAGATGACATGATAAGCGCTTTAGGCGGCTTTGCTACTACCTATCGTACCACCAAGATTTTATTCTGTCGGGATACGTTCGATTATCCGGAGCTAGAAGGGCACGAGTTGTTATGTAATCATTTAGGTAGGTGCGGAACTGCGGTTTCACCTTTGGTGGAGGTTTGGCCGGAGTAATGGATTTTACCTTTTTTTTTTCCACGCAGCTCCGAAATTAAGAAGCCGTATACCGAAAAAGAAGAAAACTTTGTATCCTTCTCCGGATGTCTCCGAAAGCGAAGCGTCTTCCGAATACGGTACCGAAGACGATGAAAGATCGTCGTCGGCGTCGTCGTGTTCGTCGTCCAATAATTCGAATAATAGCTTGGCTGCTAGATTCCCTTCCAATTACGAGGTAAATCTTCGTCGATGTTTGTCATCGTCCGCGATTTACGAATCGATCCGTAGATATGGATTGCGAATAAATTGCACGATATCCGAGTTGACGCTGTTTTTTCAAATGTGTATATTTTCAATCTACGCCTACGCCCACCATCCACTTGAATCATAGATTATAAAAATTAGTCAGCAAGCAATCGTCGAATGTAGTGCACCCTGTGATAAAAATTTTCTTCGATAATACATCCTCGCTTTTCCAATTTTTTTACAAGTTTACGTCATGCGTACTTTCGTGAACACTTGAAACTGTTTGCTGTATCAGCGCGAAAAAAATTCACAATTTAACGCTGTACCTAAACCCAAAAAGTGGATAATTTTCGAACAAAAAATCCGAGAAAAGTTCCCAAACGAGCTGGAGCCCGACCACCGACGTAGCGCCGCGAGGACTAGCGGTAATCTCGTTTTTACGCTCGCAACCATGCCTCGTTACTTGTCAAAACGTGCAAACCGTTCGAGCGCGTGAACGCGAGACCGCCGCTAGTATACGCGGAACTGCGTTGGTCAACGGGCGAATGCTCGTTTCTTTGGTTATTTTCTTCGATTTTATTTATTTTTCGAAACCAATTGCATTTTTAGATTTTCATCTTAATTTTCATGTTGAACAAAAAATTTTGTGAGGCATTTTTGGGCGAATTTAAAATTTACTCGGTTGATTTCGATAAACGTTGGATAATTGATGGGGTGTGTAAGTCATGCCTGTTGACATACAGCTTTTGCCCCCCACCCCGCTCAATCCCCTCCTCTCCTCTACACATATGAACAACGGTCGGGAGTATTATTTATCATCTTTACTATCAAACGATCGTAAATTGATGTGAAAATTGGCTATTTTGATCGGTGCGACTTATTTGCTAAAATATAGGTATTGAATAATTAGGTTTATAATATATATAGAATTGTTGAATAAATTTTAATACAAATTTATAATTCGTCCGCCAAACAGACTGGTGTAAAACGTATCGATTCTAAGAAACTGCCTCACAATTTGGTGTCACCGGCTCAACAAGCATTTACTCAAAATTTATACGCTTTCATGAAGGCTCGTCTTACGCCTATTGGACGACTGCCTTTGATCGGTAACAAAGAACGTACGTATTTTGAAATACCGCTGGAAGTTCGTTTCGTCGATGAATATATTAATAAATATTTCGGTGTATTTTGCGTAGTAAATTTATACGAATTTTACAACAAAGTGAAGCTACTGGGGAGTTACGCCTCGGTGACGAATAATAAATTATGGAAGTACGTTTTCGAAGAATTAGGAGGAGATCGAGGTGATCCGTCGATGGCTACGTTGATGAGGAAATATTACGAAAAGTTTGTTACGTTTTTGATAACTTTTTACCAAGCGGTCGCGTATTAAAGGGTTAATTTTCATTTTATCAGGTTTCTATTACCTTACGAGCAACACATGTTACAACAAATGAAACACACTTCGGCCAATCAATCAACAAGCGCCGTTGTGAGCGGCGTAGGCAGCGCTGTCATTAAACCTGTGAGTAAAATTTACGTAAGTAAGATTTTCATTCTCTTTGAGGATATCTCGAGCATTACTTCAACTTCGGGCAACGATTTGTGCGACTCCCTTAGGCGATGTTGTTTACAAATCAACGCGTATCTTTGCGACTAAATTGAGGCGAGGTTGAAAAGCGCAAAGCTTCGTGGTTATATCGCGAGATACGCGTCACTTGTAAATAAATATTTCGTGTCGGAAAACTAACCTCGCGAAACGCGTGTAATCCTTTGTTCTTCTAACATTATTAATGGATTCTTTTTTATTTTCACTTTTTTGCGACGAAATAATATACTGGTTTCAATGATTAACAGAAATCGATTAAAAGAAAAAAAACTTTCAACAAATGCCGATCGAAACGATGACGGTTTTGGGGCCAAGTATGGTTTGTTGGTGCCATATGATTGTCGTTGAGTCTGACTTTTAATTTTATGTTACCATTGTGGAAAGAGAACGAGTTTTATTTATGTATTACGTTTTTTTTCTCTTTTTTAACGAATAAAACACGATAAATTGACGTAATTTATTTTCAATTCGTGAGAATATATTGGCTCGTGTTGTAACTAGTTCGGTTCCGATGAGTCGGAAGTTGTCGCGAAGAGATACGGAATCGAAATCTGAGCAAGTTTTGATTTAGAAGGGATTTTCTCCTTTGTTGATGCGTCTACGATAATCGTCATTTAAGGATTTGCTCGCAAAACCGTCAAGGCGGTTTTAATCGATCTTCTGGCCTAAGAAGTGTACCTATACCTACATTGTGTTTTTTATTTTTGACGTTTCCGGTTCCGTAAGATTTACTTAAGTGAATTTCAAATTGAAGAGGAGAGACGAAGTTGATGAAATAATTGTGAAAAGAGTTCGATGAAAATAAATTATTAAAATTTACGTTTTCAATTAGAAGAGGAAAATATGCGTAAAAATGCGCGGGAAAGTGAGACTCGAGAGAGAATTCTAAGAGTAGGTTACAACTGAGAAGAAAATACTCCAAAGAGACATTACTTTCATTATGATCCATTTTCAGCAATTTTTCGAATTCGAAGCATCTATTGGTTGGAGGAGAAAAAAATGGTTTCTAATTCATTGTTTTATCCACACCCCCCCCCTCGTTCCTCTGCATGTTCAGAAGCAGCTGAACAAGATTTATCGTGATAGTGTCGCCTTTACAAATAGTCGATTTATCGAAAGAGCGTTTTACAAAGGGTAAAAGGGGACGTTACAGGGCTCGATACCGAATTACCTACTAGCCTTAGTCTTCTCCAACTCCTTGCGGAGGATTATCCTTTTCTAGAAAGTTGGGAAAGCCGTTCGTACTCGAATTACGTTCGTGGTTGATACGTATTTTTCGCAGGATATTACGCTGCCTTTTGGAAGTAATGCGAATTTATGCCTAATTGCCTATGTACGCTTATACGTATTAGAAATACGTACACACGCGAGCGAAGTATAATTGAAATAAGAACAAAAAAACAAAAATTCTAAAAGGGTGAATTTATTTCAGCAGTGTTTACCAACAATGAGCCCAGATTGCCGATACCAAGCGGACAGACGAAAAGTAACCACCACCATCAGACCAGTACCGGCGAGCGTTAGAATAATAGAGAGTAGAATACCGGGAATGACGGTGGCTGCGAAACCGGCCGGCGACAAAGAGAACATACCTCTATCGGATAAAAGGAAATTCTCGTCGAGTACTAACACGCCCGAAGTGATCGATTTGTGCGCCGAAGAGGAGAGCACGTCGAGGATGCCGGAGAAATCGGTCATACGATGCGATGTCGACGAAGACGACGACGACGACGACGACGACGTCCCCGAGGTGATAGATTTATGCGAAGAGTCGCCGATCAGGCGCTCGGTGCCGTCGATAGCGGCCACTATAATGCCGAGGAAACGGAAACTCGATATATTAAGGGAGGGTGGACTGGAAGTGACGCCGGTGGCGGCCACCGGCAGCGTGGCTAATTCTTCGGTTACGATTACGCGTAAACTACCACCAGCCTCGGTCGCCATATCGGCCATTAAAAGTGGCGAAACATCGCTCGAGATTATCGACACGAAGTATACGACGCAGCAGAATCAACGAGCGAGGATTAGTCGTACGCCGAGTCAGATACTCGATTTGAGGACGATGAGAGGAGGCGGCGGCGGCGGAAGCATGATGTCCGACGACGGAGACGTCGTCGTTGGCAAGAAATTCAGCCCTAATTTAGGCCCAAATATCGAAATATCGCTAGTCGCTAATGATCCCGTTGGCGGCGGCGGCGGCGGCGGTGGCGGTGGAGGCGGTAGACGAGAGGAGAAAAAACGTAAACCTATACCTCTTCCTATTCCGGCTCTTCGTAAGATCTCCACCGGCGAATTATCGGTGAAAAATTTCACCCATAACGAAGATCACCGTAAACCTAAAGTTTCACTGTGTAAAAAATTATCTTCCGATGTGACCTTAACAAAAGCGCCTAAAGTTAGTTCTTCCGTTACGACCACGTCGACGGAGGCTCATCACAGTTCCAACGACGATGCTTCCTACGTACCGGTCAATCAATCTTTTTATTTGGCCGCGTTGTATAATTCCATCTTTCCCGGGTCCGGCACAGCGCAAGCATTCGTTACAGATGATGGAGATCCTACGAATCCGTATCAGATACAGTTGACGCCGCAGCAGATTAATTACGTCAGAGGAGCGTTCATGCATCAGCCTGATCAGGAAATAGATATGAATCCGGCTACGGACGCGTTTGCTCAAAAATTTACCAATATGTTGAAAAACGGCACCGTTTCTATTGTGGAAAATTACGAAAAAATTTTACCCGATTGAATAACCAAGGGTCGTAGAAGTATTTTCGTTTTTGCGGGGTTATTATGCCGAAGAATTAAGCTTTGTTTTTTATATATTTCTACGGACATGTTCGATTTGTTTTTTCTGTACTTTTGAATTTTTTGAACGAATATGATTGATATTTTAATCGATATGTTTCGTTATGTATTTTTTACAAATTTATTGTAACATAGTGTGTGAATATTTTTTTCGTATAATTGCTTGTATGTATTTGTAATAAATTCTAAGCAATATTTATTTAACGTGATCATATATATTTGTGCTTTTTCGTACATTTATATTTTTGTTGTACAGGTGACCTTTTTTTTGTTTTTTTTTTTTTGAAATCCGAGTCGTACGACGTGATTTCCATATTCAAGACGAAGATTTTTCAAAGGAAGCCTAAATAGATTTAAGTGATATAGTAAAATTATTCCATTGTTTTGTAAATTTTCATAAATAGGCGAATTTTGGTATATTTTTTCTCATCATTTTGTTTTTTAACTTGTAAACTATTGCTTATAATTTTCATCACTGTGTGAAAAAATTTCAGGTAAGTTTTCATTTTTCCATCTTTTTTTTATTTTACCAAAAAAATCACATTATATTTTTGAGAAATTTACTACAAAAGTGATTGTTTTCGTAAATAAGTTTAAATTTGCTGGTAAAAATATGAGTTTTTTAAAATTTCAGTTTTTATCGTTTTCGTTATAGGTGAAGTCATTTAATCGAAATCAAATCGATTTAAGGAGAAATGCAAAATGAATCTTTTGAAGTGGTTTCCGAAGGATTGAATCGACGATGTGGAATTTTTGAGAAATATGGGAACAAGGCCAGTTTTACCGAATACGAGAATTTAAATTTTCTTTCAGTTTGTATTTGAGTACTTTCGAATTGGTAATTTGCTAAACGGCGTAGAATCGAATTTACGGTGAAATTTATGCAAATGGGAAAATTTCGCGATTTCATGTTGTTCGTGTGGGGCCTAATAAGTACAGATTTTTGCTTGTTTTCAGACAATTTTGTCGGTAGTCGGTTTAAAAAATTGGATTAAAATTCGTTGTAATCGATTGACATTTTTGATCGATTCGCGAAAACGTCAACAAATCGAAATGCTGCCGAGTTTGCAAAAATTTGAAAAAAATTGTGATTGGTCGATACACATATGATCGATGAACGAAAACGTCAACGAATCGAAATGTAACGCGGCTTAGAAAAAATTTCACGAAGTCCAGCTCAAAGGTTTTTCGTAGGGTTTGGATGAAAGATGAAATATGTACATATGTACATAATTATGTGTATTATTAATTTCACGTAATTTAAGTTGTCTTATTCGTAAAAATTTCGCGTTTACGGTACGGACGATGTATTCGTGGTTTTGAAAGAACCCAAATAAGAGGAGAAGGGTGACGAGTGAAAATCGAAGCAAATTTAGCTGGATCGCGTCCGGTATACGCCGGCAACGTTTGCAAATTCGTTGATAACTCGAAATAAAAATAGTAATCGATGACGTGGGAGGTTTCCTCCTTTCGCGAACGTATCGTTTGTTTGAAAATAGACCAAAGGTGCGATGTTAAAATTTTAAAATAAATTTACGATAAGAATTTTTGGCGCGATGGTGTGTACGAAAATTGACGACGTTGAAATCAGGCGAAAAATATTCGTGAAGATGGTTAAGACGTACGGTGTCAATAAAAGCCGGTTTCAAGGTATTCTCCGGTGGAAGTGGGTGATAATGATGACTGTACCGGTGTCGGTGGGGGACGAAAGGGGTACGAAAAACGACGTGAGAATATCTGACAACGTTGCCCTGTGACAATATATCGCCTGTACTATGCCTTTATTTCATTGTTGGTTTGTTAGTGTGCGATTCGCAGTTCAGATTGGGGCATCGGTACGGGGAAGGTTAATAGGCTCGAGAGGTTAGAAAATGTAAGCTTATCTGTCCGAAAATAGGCGAATGCGGGAGTGAAAGAGGACGACGGCGTTAAACAACCTGTATAACCCCTTCCTTCGTGGATTCCACGTCCTTTGCTTCTCTCTTTGGTAACCGTTACGTAACAAAAAAGCAGCAGCTTTAGTACGCACGCGACTATCTGTACCTCCTCTCTTGCCCTTCGAGGAGCCGCATTTGCCTACGTTATTATTTAACGAATTGGTTGTAGTTCAAGTTGCCAGTGTTACCAGCTTTTCGCCACGTCTTGGTGCGATTCGCACGATGACAAGATCTCCAGAGTTGAATGGTAATATCAACTGGAACTATTACTAATCAATTATACATCGTGTACTTGGATGCTGTACCGTATCCGCAGACGTTAAATTATCATCGTCCGTGAAAACCGCAGGTTGACTGATCTCTTATCAGCGACGTTCGCGTCGCCATCGATGAATCGTATGTTTGGAAATGATTCGTGGATTTATGTGATTTTCCATTTTCGCCGTACATCCGAAGATCACGATCGTGGTACGCGATTGCGAGAATAGGCGAGTTCACTATGCATGGGCGGAAAATTCTCCTAGTTTGCTTCCATCTTCGGCCTTCCTTGAGGATTTTTTTCGGCCAAAATTAAACGAGAATTTTTTCTTAAGTTTTTGTTTGTTGTAATTTGAAAGCAGAGCGTTGTGGTGTCGCTGAAATGGTCTTATCATTTTGGAACGTTGCAACGAAAATGATACGTTATCTGAAATTGCGATAATTTCGAGCCGAAGTAGTACCTACTACCTACTACCTATTTATTTCTTTTTTGGTGATTTGGAAAATAGGTACATATATAAATTCAAAATTCCTAGTTTCTATATTTATTTTTTCCATCAATAGCCGTAGTAGGTATAGACGCGTGGTGATTGATGGATAATTTTTTCTCTATAGGTTTCAAGCGACGCTGTAATTTCAGATTTTGAAGACTCGAGTTGAAAAACATTTCAAGGTCATTGTGAATGTTACGATGGAGTAATACATATCACGCCTATTTTCTTTATCTTGCGGATGCGATGATAATAACGTGAAGATTTGAAAAAAATAATTTCAATCTCATATACGGATAGGTTTCGACCGTTAGTCTTATCTGTCCCGAATTAATACGTTTATTGAAGACATCGCGTATATTTCACGTTTCGTAAAATATCGATAATAGATCGATAATGTTGAATTTTTATTATATCAGCAAGGTGCATTGATCGTAAATTTGTGTATTGGAAACAGGTTTACGCTGATGTCAGTTCGGACGCCTCGGGTTAAAATGTTTGAAAGTGGGAGGACATGTTTTAAAATAATTATCTAACGAACGATGGTTCTTTTGTTTTTATATAAACATTACGTAAAGAGTAAAATTTGCGAATTATTACGATTAAATTATTTTCTTGAGTCGAATAATTTTTTCGCCACGTTTAGACGAGATTTCGAAAACGAAACTTCGCAAACTTTCAAAAGTTTATTCGACCGGTGAAAAGTTCTGCGAAAGGATGCGCGATAATTTTTTCCGTCGAAAATTTTCCGCGAAGAGAAAATTATCACGTTTGTAAGTGGTATCACTGGTTAATGACAGCTCGAGCGCAGGTTACTCGATTATGCGACGATGCCAATTTTCTTTTTTCCGTATTTTTTTTTTTAAGACATGGAATACATATGTAACGACGGTTTACTTTCTCCTACTTCTACGATACTTTTGTTTTTATTTTATGTTCTGCGCGAATATTAAACATACGTGTATGGAAGATCGGTCGAGTCGTATGGTATTGACCATCAGTCATTTGTACAAGGCGAAGTTGTTATATGTAGTATATCGGCGAAAGATAAAACGCTGAACTGCCGAAGATGAGAAGATGAGTACCGTATGGGTTATGCGTCGCATTTATGGAATGTATTTTCATATCGTGAAGATGTTATTGAATGACTACAGCATTCGCACGGTATCTACGGTACGGGTACACTACAGGTTTACGCGTACGTGCAGTATGCATAAACGCATCGTTCGTACACTACGGTCGATGCTACCAGTTGATACTAGAAACGTTGATAATTAAACGACGGATATTAGGGTTGTCGAGAATTCGGACATGTATGAATGAAACAATTGGTTTACAGATGAAATGAGTGAAACGAAGAAAAGTATATACTGTAAATAGAGAGGAAAGGGGTTGAAAATACGTAACGGGGTAGAAGACAAGGGAAAGAGCAGCCGGTAAGCCGACTACTACTGGGAGTGTGACAAAAGAACAACGTGAACGAACGAGGGTGAGAATTTTTATTGATCTGAAACAAGCGAGTCAGTGTCAACTATATTGATTCTCTTGTACCGCGCGTAATCATTCCCCGGCCCTGGCTGGAATAAAAGAAGTAAACTACAAAGTGTACGTCGTGCTTTGGAATCGAACTCGCGCTCTCTTTTTACTCTTACCGAGTTACTGTATTCTTATTAGTGTTTTTTTTTCGCGAATTATTGTTGAGCCGCAAAACGCGGTTCATTTCGCCGCAGTAGCTTTGCCGAAATCCACAGTAAGATTCGGATTTTTTTCCAAGAGTTTTATTTTGGAATTGTTTTTTCTCAAGATATGAATTGCAACCGGTCGGCCAGCCGCGTTATTTTGATGTAGTGGAGACGACGTGACGGAAACGGGACGACAGTAGCGGTGGTAGCAACGTTCACCTTGCGGAACGGAAGGCTAGAAGGACGATTTGAAAAAATGACGACCGCTGGTACGCGGTCGTGGCGATAGCGTCAACGAAGCGGGACAATACGCGATACCGTACTCGACGTAACTTGGCCATTGCTAATAACAATAACAGTAGTAATATTTTTATTTTACGTCGTCCTTTTTATTCAGGTTCAGACGTTGCATTTTACTCGACCGCGTACCGTGCACTCGGTTGCGGCATATGCCGATACGTACGTAACGTAACGTACCGTACCCAGTGGAGTATCAACAGCTTCGGTGACTGATCGCGATTCGCATCCGTTTCGTCTATAGTATTTTAACCGATTGTTTTCTCGACGTGTTTTGGTTCGCCAATAGCCGGTTTTCACGCGACCAACGCCGTTATCGGCATTCAGTGATATGTCAGTGTACTGCTTTAAAATATGTATTATTTATGTTACTCAGTGATGTGCGGTATTTGCGATAATATTAAATGGCCACATTTGTTATCGGTTTGAAAAAATCCAACGGTTTTGCCATCGTGTCGATGGCCATTCCGGTAATTAACTTCGCCAAAAACCATTTCCTTCGTTGTGCCGGTTCAAAAAGAAAATTCATCTCGGTGTTTCCAAGCTGCTGTTTTCGTTATTGAATCCAAGCACCGTCGCTGTTTTACAATTAGGCTAAAGCCTTCTCATTTCGTTCTTCTGTTCCTGTTACCACGGCCCTGGCACGAGGTAAAAAAGGTGCGATTTTATTTATTCGTAAATTATTACAAGTAGTATGTGAAAAAGCCGAATATTATTTTAAAATAGTGTCTATCGAATCGATATTTCCATCGAGTTGTGTTTATATTTTGCTATTCGAAAAGCGGTGTGGGCGTAACTATTTTTCTACGAAATTTACGTTTTATATTACTCCGTAAATCGTCATTTTCCATTTTCGAACATATTATTGTTTACCTAGTTCGATTATTTCGTTTATTTATCTCGCCAAACATGATATTTTAATTAATATTTCGTTTTCTTTCGCCTTATCGTACTCTCGAATCTAAATCGTAGTTGTAGTTTTTACACATTGAAACACTGTTCATGGCGCTACAATCACCTATCTAATGTGTTACCTATTGCGACCATAGTACAATTGACGATTTTTTTCGTCTAATTCGCGAAATTAAATCGTTCGAAATATAATTATTCAATCATATGGTCGTACTTAAACGATCATTTGTTGAAATAATTCGATTAATAAAAATAACATTCGAGAAAACGTTGTTATGAATGAAATGAATCGTATTCAGTGCTACCATCGTGTTGATTTCCAAAAATGGCTACTCGTCGTATTTTTTACAAGTAATATCGATAAATAACGTTTAATAATTTTTACACGACGGTATATGAAATAAATAATAGATTATAAATAAAATTCGTAATAAAATCACGCGAATTAGACGAATTAATCGCGAATAAACGTCGAATATATCTTCGCTGGGTAACGTGGTAACATTGCGCGCAACTTTTTTAGAATTCGGAGACTTGAATAGCGCCGAAGAATATTTACGCTTTGGCCACAACAACACTGCGTTAGTATACGGACGCGTGCTTCGCATTTTTAGAATCGCGATCGTTAACCTGAAAATTTTAATTATTTTATTAATTTTAATGCAAAATAATTACGAAATTTGTAAAATTCGATAGTGTATTTACGTTAGTATGTGCCGGTAACAACTTAAAGTAAAATGGAACCTCGGGTATATAGTGTTTCTAAGAGAATTGACTTGCGTAGTGCGTTTGTACAGCGTTCTCTTTCTTTTAATTTGCTTTCTCACTTGGATTAGCGCGCGCTGAAAATTTCTTTGCTTTTGAATCGGAAAAAGTACGGTTAGCAGCAACCTATATGTCATAATAAACGCATATTAAATCCTTTGCCGTACGATGAAGGCAATAAATTTATCTGCTATCGTATTTTGTAGTTGTTATGATAATTGTGGTAGAAATTGCATTGGCAAAATATCTGTTTCATATGACAAAGATTCGCGTATTTGTTTAATTATTTATATGATGCGGTACTATCAGTGTTGTTGCGGTTACAAAAGTGTTCTTTCAAAACTAACTCGAAATAACTCAATTTCGATTAGCTACTCATTATGAGACAGGGACGCGGAGGTACAAGAAGTAAAAAATGTAATAACCCCTTATTTCTTTTATATACAAATATAATTTTAGTTGTTACTTATAAGTGTATTTTCGTTGCTAAATTACATACAGCTTTAGACTGTTGATATGGAGAATCTGTCAAGTCGTTTGATGTCGAAAATTTCCATCAACAAAATATCGCCCCTTGATATTTCGCCGTTGAAATTTATTCGTGATGTGAAGTAATTTTTGCAAGAAAAAAGTGTATACTTTTTAATTTAAATTATCCCATTGATAACATTCGATTGTTTACTATTGAAATGTCAAAATTTATTGTTTGTTTACATCTCGTTTTGCAACTTGTGTGTCATAAAATAGGCATCGTTGTAAGTACATATTACAATGTTTTAAGAGTTCATTTATAAACTTGAAAGTTGTAACGTGTAAATTGCATATAACTCGAAATTACTCTCTTGAAATTTTGGTCATTCGTGTTCCATTGAGGACTTGTGTAGTCGAAGCTGTTGTAAATAAGTTTCTGTGTGTATGTATAATTGAAATGATATTCGTTTCATCGCATGCATAGCGTATCATATGTTTTATTGCTTATTGTTGATATTGCTTCGCATAATTATTCGTGAGCTTATTCGTTTTGGAAAACAAAATTGTAAAAGAAGACTGGCACCTGCTTCACTCAACTGAATGTGGTGCTAAATTTCATTCGTATTTGGAATTCGCTTGCTTTGGCACAAAATTGAGATATTGAAAAATAAGTTTTTCGTGGGATTTATCTTATTGAGAGAGTGTTTTTTTTTCCCTCTACAATCTTGTATCGATAAGGCGACTTTATTATCATTTGTAAATTTTATTTTTATTCTTGATAACAAAATCAATGCAATCGCCTAGCAAAGTAGTTGTTTCGCGTCAAACTGTAAAAAACAATTTTCCGAAATAACTCGGTTTAATTTTTCCATTATTTTTGTATCTTTTTCAAAAAAAAATGTTCTGTGAGTGTTTTTATTTTCGTATTTCGCATAGATTTCCAGAATTGTTTTCGTAATTTTTTTTTTCGCTTGCAATTGTTTCAGCACTGCTTAGCGTTAGGCTTTGAGACGGTGAATATTTTTTCGGAGGAGGGGGAAATGTAATGCGTATTTTGTGGCAGTTTTTACTTTTCGATACGAGAAACAAATTAGACGACTTATCGACATTATAGATAAAATTGGTATTTTGTTTACGACTTCGATAATTTTGTCCCCTTGATGCTGGACATTCGACGTTTTGGACAAGTTCGTCGATTTTATTCGTATTCGTATTCGCGTACTTTAGCCGAATTTCCTAAACAGAGGTGAACCGCGATGTAGCACTATTGTCACGAGGAGATTTGTCAAAGGAGTGGGGAAGGTTTTGAAATAGTTCGATTTTCGGTGTCCCGCGATCTCGAATTATTTTTCAGTAGCCTAATGTAGGCCGATCGAGGTGAAGTTCTCGGAAACGCCGCTACGAATTGGACTAGGAAAGAAGGCAGGTGTTTTTTGAAAAGTAACGAGGGGAGTTGGACACACGGAAGGGTTCGGATTTGACCATTGTTACGATGTGATGAAATTTTGAAGAACGTAGTCATTCGTACTGGTCGGAAGAGGTACTTCGAATGAATTTTGAGACTCGTAAAGTGTATTACTCCTCCTCCTTTCATACTTCTTTCGTTTGGTGACAGAAAATTGCGAATTTGTTAGAGGAGTTGATCGAGTATATCCGTGTGGAAGAGTTTCGAAATGAGAGTTTTCGAGGAAGTACCGAGTTAACTTGTGATTTTCGTTGTAACGAGGAAATTTTTTCGATACTTGTCTCGTAATTTCAGTCAGCTGACTTGTTTGTATTTTTTTGTTAATTTTGGACTCTTCGAATATTTTGAATTGGTTTTCTATTTGAATTTCTCCAAAAAGGTGCTATACGTATGTGAATACTAAATAGTGAAAAAATTTACTTCGCGGGAAATTCGGCTCTGAGGTGATTCGCTTTCGGCGACGTGGTATTTTTCTTGAATTTACGAAACCAAACGATACGCTTAGGCATGTAACAGCGTGCAGAAAACTGTGAATTAATATGTACGAGCTCTTATTGGTCTTTAGATACGTATTACTCGAATATAGGACGTTAAGGTGTGCCGGGCATATGACGTTACGGTCTGGCACGGTGCACGTTGACGTACTAGTAACGAAAGAAAATAATAACCTAAAATACTAGCGCATAATTACATAATACGTTACTAATTTTAGTACCAAATAAAAATACAATTTATTTAAATAAAGAAGAAAATATCAAAAACGAAAAAACTAACGTGTGATTTTTGTTTTCTCGCCACTTTAACGCGGCGCCAGGTTGTAATCGACGTGTAGCTGCTGCACCCATCACGCTGCCAGGCACACTGGAGGACTCTGCCCCGCCATCATGGAAGGGGCCAGGTCCAGAACAAGGTTTTGCTGCGAATTCAGGGCAAAATTACTCTGGACCGCCGGGCGGCTATCAAGGACAGTCGCCGTTCCAAGGCCCGCCGGTAGGAGCTGGTTCTCCGGCCGGAGGACCGTACTCGGGTCCGCCGACCGGTTCGTCGACGCCGCAATATACCGCGTCGCCGGCACCGTCTGGGTCCTCCACACCTGGGCCGGGTCCGCAGCCCGGCTTTCCACCTACGTCTAATTCAGCCGGACCTACAACGTTCAACGGTCCTAGTCCGTTCGGCTCGCCCTCCAGTAGCGGGCCGCAGTTCGTCGGAAGACCTAATTCTTCCGGGCCGCCGTTTGTCGGCGGTAATCCGCATTTTTCGTCGTCCGGACAGCCGTTCAGCGGCCACCAGTTCGGTATGCCGCCCGGATCGCCGTTTGCCCATGGACCGCCGATTCCGGGACCGTTACCGTCGCATAGTATGCTGCCCAACGCTCCCAACTCTATCGATAGGATAGATCCTCCGGGGTAAGTGTATATGCTGATGTGCAAATATTCGCTTTGCGCTTGTTATGTTTAAGCTTTTTCCTCGTCGCGAAATTTCCATCATGTTTCGTGGATGTGTTCGTAATACGATCGTTGTGTCGATGCGGAGATTCGTCGTGGTCGCCATGGTATCGGCATTGCGTATCTTCGACGAGACTTCTAGTGGCGTCTTAAGGATTTTTGATATTTCACGATTATGTTATTTGTACCGCGAATCTCGTTGACTCGTGACGTCATCGTCGGGCCAAGTCGAAGGTCTGAAAAAGTGGAAATATTCGCGGAAAATAAATTGATTGAATGTTGCGAGGAGGTTGATAGATAATGATCATTTTTTCACCAAAGAAATTCTCAATAATGCTCGTGGATTTCATTCGAACGCGGGATTTGTATTTCTGATGTGTGACGTGCGACTGAAGGGAGAGAGATGTATGAAATCAGTTTAATCAGAAAAATTGTTCAGTTGAACATTGAAATCCATCGAGTTCTTCACAAAACTGTATTTTTGTTTCATGTGTGATCGGCTGATCGCATATTTTCCAATTTTATAGTTTTTAAGCAAAATTGTTGTCAAATTAATATTGCTTTACTCTGAAGAAGAGAAAACTGGTTGCATCAGTTCTCTATGAAATGAGGGAAAACAAATTCGAGTCGTTTAATTACTTTTCTGAATTACAACCTGAGAATACTGAAGGGTTTTCGATGATTTTGAAAACAATTGAAGTGAAAAATTTTGGGTATTTAACAGGTAGTGAAAGTGGTGATTTTTTAAATAGGTTATGAAAGTAGTGAAAAATTGGCAAATTTTATCGAAAAGTAGGAAGATGCGAAATATTTTTGAAAAAATTACACAAAACTTGCTCATTCTTGGCGAATGATTGGCAATTTTTTATGAATTGTCAGCACTGTCGGAATATGTGACGTCATTATTATACTTTTTTTAAATTACCATATAATGCGTTAATAAGTACAGATTTTTTTCTAATTTGAAATTTGAATTAGTTGCAGTAGGAGGGGTGAAGGGCGATGCAGTTAAAAAGTTTTTAAAAATTCTATAATAAGCTGGTGAAAAAAAAGTGATTTTTTAAAAACAAAATCCGTTGAATAACCTATCTTTTCGTCCTCCTTCCATTTTTTTAAATTTAATTTTTTAGCAGTTCATTTTTTCTAGTCGAGAAACGATCACATTTGGGTAAGATGATCGAAATTTTGGTAATTGCCCCCCTTCTTCCTTCTTCCCGTGCATCAGCAATATTACCTCGTTGCTTCGTTAAATTTCCAAGTTGTATGGTGAATCTGAACTTTTGGCAAAAATCGATTTTTCTGACGTTTCAATGGTGTAATGTGAGTCTCATTTTATCGACCCCTCCGTCCCCACATTTTTTTTGAAAATCCTTCGCCAATCACGATCAAAATTTCGAAATTCTACGATCACGTTGTTAAATTTTGTCTCTACTCGAAACTACGACTCTTTCATTATTTTCATTCTCTTCCTTCGAGGTTTTTTCAAATCGGCGATTTTCTTAACGGAAAATAGCCATCTTCGGTAAATATACGTGTTTTCGTGAAATATGCAACGGAAAATTCCCATCGATTTGCTACGCGTTTCCTGACGGATATTTCTTTTTTTTTACGTCGTATCTTCTTCTCCCCTCCTGCCCTCGTGGTTTTCGATATCTGTACGTATTTATATTTAGCGTTTTTCTCTTTCACCCCCCCCCCTCCCCGCTTTGTTACAAAATACTATATATGGGTTTCGTGTGGCGATGTCAGTGTATTATCTTATCAGTAAACCGAACGACCACGTTATCAGATTGAAAATTAACATATCGCGTTATGGTTTTGGTTTTTTTTCTTTTTTTTTTGAAGCACACACGTTCTAGAGTACGTGTTTTTGTACGTCGTTGTCAATTACCGTGTTCGTGGAGCGATCGCAGAAGAAAAACGGTATTTGTCGCGACGTCGCCGGTGTAGAAAAAATATCGATATTTAAAAAAAACGCCGGCCGCCGCTGGAGACAGCCTCCGAGACGCGGCAGGTACCCGCGAATCGGGCCCGAGCCCCGAAAAACGTCCCCAAATACGCGACGCCGAAAAAAACCACGATAAAGGTAAACGAATACGAGAGGCGGCCAGATAGATAAAGGAGACGGAAAAGCTGGAAAGGAAGGCGCGCGAGGATCGAACATAGCCGTTGCTCGTCGGTGTATCGATTCCGGGGGCCGGGCGCTTCGGCGGCGCGCGGAGACCAGCGCGACGCGGCACGAGTTCGGGAGGGAAAAAAATTTCCCGTGATACGGCCGTCGCGTCGTCGCCGCGTGTGCAACCGGCCGGTTGGCTACGCGGCCCTTAGAAATTTTTTTCGGTGTTTCGCTTCCTTCTTCAAGGCGAACGAGTTAATATTTTTAGTCCTGGTGGCGGCGTGGGGGGTTTTCGTGGTCTCGACGTGGTCCGAGGTACGCGATGGTCGAAGCGATGGCTGGCTCGGTCGAGATAACTTATTGTTATGGCCGCCGTGTGGAATCGCGAGGCAAATTCGTGTGGTAATGTTCGCACGAGGTATTGGTAAACAGTCGTAACGGCGGGTACTTTTTTGCTGGAGGGGAAACATGTCACGAAATGCGATTTCTATCTGCGGATGCGTCGTTATGTGGAAATTGGGGAGCTGTGCCTTTGATGGCGAATCCATAACTTGGAAGACATATATGAATGCGTGAGGTGTTTTGGCGAAGTAGTCCGGAGAAGGTTTAGTTTTGGAATGAGATGAAAATGGGACTTTGGAGGAGCCTCGGTTGTCTCGGAAAATCGTGGTTTTAGATAACTTCGGTAATTATTTGCAAGTATATTTTTCTTTTAATCAGAACGACGACAGTTCTAAATGGTATAAAAAGGAACTTTGTAATCGTGTCCTACGAATACCTGAAAATCCCAATAGTGGTGCTGGAAGTAATCTCGTAATTGGTCCTCGTGGGAAGGTTCCCGAAGAAAATAACTTCGGAGGCTATTCGCCGCTGTTTTGGATTTTTCGTATTTTTATACCGAAAACTCATCTGTCTCGTCATTTATCGCTACTGTCGAAAATTCCTTCGAGTAAAAGTTACCCTTCGAAGAATTTTTCCGTAGAATTCGGGCCATATTGTGACGCGCAGTTCCAAACATTCGCTGCGCAGCTTCCCAAAGTTTTTATCAAACTGCTCAACGAAGCCTTATACAGAAGAGAATTTCATAGCTTTTGTAGCATGACGTAATTTGAAAAGATACGAAAAAATAATCTGGATAAAACATGTTCCTCGTTCAATTTGCAACAACTTTTGTTTAGAAAAATTTTTTTCTCAAGTCACCTCAAGCCTCGCAAAGACGCCCCGATCGTGTTATTTCGTTTGTAATACCAACAAAATGACGAAAATACTGCAAATATTGAGAAAACACGAAGAAATAATTCATACGAAAAATGCTTCTCTTTCATTTCGCAGCAACTTTCGTTCCGAAAAATTTTTACTCTATAGAAACTCCGTAAACTTTCGTTTATAAAAATAAGCAACGACGTGACATTTGACAAACGCGCATAAATTAGTTGAATTTGTAACAATTTTTCATTTTTAAAGAATTACGAATTTTTAGTTAGTATTTTTTATTGATTTTATTACTTCTAATGTTTTTTTTTTTTAGTTTTCGTTTTTTATGATCACCCTATTGTTCTCTTCCTATCGGATAATTTTTCAAATTTCTGGAACGAGGAATACCCCTATTTGTTAAAAAACAAGTCGTTTCGATATAAAGCTCAAAAAATTACTGAAGCTAAATTATTCGTCGTTTGCACTAAAAAATGCGCTTCGGTTTGCCATACTTGGCGAAAAATATAGTCCGAACGCGGTGGAAAATTCGAATGACGTATAATGACCCTTTGCCCCTCTCCGCGTCTCGATCACTCGATTACGTCCCCCGGTCGTCGCTCGTGTTACGAGTCTCTTTGCCAAACGTACTAGTCGTGTACAAGAATTACGCTTTTTCCGAAGTGTAATGAAGGTAAAAACATACGTTTCGAACTCTTTTCTTATTTCTGCGAAAAACTAACGCCGCGCCGTCGGCTCGTCGCGGCGCACTCGTGCATCCCCTTCGCTGCCTCTGCTGGGTTTTTGTTTTCGTACGCGAATGTACCTATTCAGATGGCGGTGTCGTTGAAAGGAATTTTCGCGGTGGCTGAACGTTTGTAGGCCGCTCGATAGAGTTTCCTTTGAATGTGTCGATGTCGGATGTATCGATCCGATGTTGGCGATTCGGTGGAGAAGGGTGTTTTGTTGATGGCCTCGCTGGAGTCGGGTGTTTTCCTTACGATATGTTTGCTGTTTTCGTCGTCGAGTTGATTTTGTCGCCGAGGAAGGTGAATAAGGCGTGTATTGTCGAATGAGGTAGATTAAGTGAGGATGACGTGGTGCGAGGAATAGCTATTTTGGAGCTTCCTTTGGTATCGGTTTGTGTTCGGATGAAGAGACGAGGTGACCGGAGGCTCGTGAATCGAATTTAACGTCGTGGAATGCCGCAAACCGAGCTTTGGTTTGCTGGAGCGGCGGTTCGTCTATGCGACCTCGAGCAGGTGATTCAGGCGTTGGTGTATTTTCACGAAGCGAACTTGGTTTACCTCTCGAGGTACTTTTACGCGGAATCGGTGTGTGCTTTGCGGCGTATCGTTGATGGATGATGGTAAAATGAGATTTTGAGAGGTTTTTCCATATGTTCAAGTTTCGGATTCCGTTACTAAAACACCTATTCGTGTGTAGAGCACGAGGATCAAACGATAAACCAAAATGGTAACCACGCGATTCGTCGACAACCCGAGTCCGATGTCAAGGGCTTCGGATTCGTCGACGACGCACCATTGACAGTTGACGATGTCCGGCGTGTTTGTGCGTTATCTTACGTCGTTTCCGAGATTTAGGATTTCTCGGTACGCGACGCGACGCATGCAGCCGCGATCCTCGGACGGAGTCAGATAAGAAGCTGCGCGAAGTTCGATAATGCTTATTGTATCGTGTCGAGAAAATGTATATCTTATCTGAGCGATGATATTTTGTAGTTCAAGCATTATCTTTCGAAAAGGTTATCGAGATCGAGTTCCGAGTATAGCGCGAGAGAACGCCGTGAACGCGTTTTTAATTATCGACATTTTTTTCCCCCCTTCGAATGCGACGACAGCGAGTCGAAAATTTCTTTTGGTCGCAAAGGCGCGTAACCGTGCTGGAATTGGTATGCGTGCTCGCGCAGAGGTCGGCGGCGAGGTATCGCGCGCCGTGTTTTATCGAAGAAGGCTGCGAAGTACGAGGCGTATGTAATACGCGCGTATGTGTGCGTGTACTTGGACGTGTACCTCTGTTGTGGAACACGATAGAAAACCAGTTTTTAACGGTGCAAGTGCACCGCACCTTACTTGTTGCACTTGTATCCTCTCTCGGTGTTGTCTCGCGTCTCGCGTCGTTTAACGGCCGCGACGGCTGTAACCGCCGCCGGCTAAGAGATGTTGGAAAAAAAAGAGAAAAAAACATCGCAGATGTAAAAATATGCGCGACGTCGGTTTCGTGTGCGTATAACTCCGGAGATGCGGTAAAAAGGTGATGTATCGAGAGATGATGTTGGGCGAACGTTATTTGCGTCTTCAGGAATAGCGAGCGTCGATGTGTGCGATATGATGATGACGGAATTCCCCCCCCTTTCTTTCGTATTGGTGATGGCATGTAGTAGTTGTGTTCACTGTTCAGTTTGTTCGAGGAAATTCTACCGTCTGGAAAAAAGGTCCCAATTAGTTTTTCTCGAAATTAAGGACGCATAACTTCCATATCAATGGAAGATGAGGATACGACAATGGTCCTGGCGGGGTGAAATTTTGAAATTAGTACAGGACGTTTGGGGTGCGAGAAGGGTTGTTGATGGTTTTCCTGGTGGACCTTCATTGGTGTATATTCTTGTCTGAAATTTCTATCAAACCTGCCAACTTATGCATTAGAAAAAAAATTGGAGCTAGAAATCCAAATTCAAAAATTTGCGAAAAATGGAATAATGAAATACGGCAGCTGAAAACTTGGCTTTGAGGTTGCTTTGACGTGAACTTCGATCCTGCCGAGTTTCATCGAATTCTGAGGGTGCGACCTACGAAATTCCCCTTGTGAGTGGCTATTTCAACACCATACCCCCCTCTTCCTTTGCAAAAAATTGCCATCTGTCGAATATAAAATTTCATGCATTGAAAATGGTAAACCAACATTTATGTAAAATTTTCATGTGTGGAGGGGGGGGGTTGTGAGGCTTTGGGGAGACTTGAGAAAAATGTTTTGGAAACAAAAAAATTGTAAAATGAATGAGGAGCATTTTTTGTATGAATTATTTTCTCGTGTTTCCTCATATTTTAAGTTATTTCACCGGGCCTGTCGACGCTCAGAATACCAATTATTTCGAAAAAATTTACTTATGTTCTTCCTCATTTTACCGCTTTCCTTTAACCCCCATAATGATGAATTTGATTGTTTAGTTCACCCCCTCCACCGTCATTTAATCACGGCTACGTTTTTGAACGACATTACCCTTATGTTTTTGTATCTTAAAGTTATTGTTGATGAAAATACGCTTTTCTCAAACATCATCAACGAACGGATTCTAGGTCAACTTATCTACTTTCGTTATTCGAATATTTTCCAGAACGAGGCACCTCTTGTTTCCGCGTAAGTTACGCGGAATGATGTCGAGCTTTAACGCTCTGGTCGAGCGCTCCTTCATCAACGGCGGTGGTACTTTTTGAGATTTGTGGTAAAAAAAATTGTGTACGCGAGTTGAAAACGGACACGAGCACGTAACGCGTCATAGACGTGGCGAAATTTACAAACGTCACGCGGTAATCCTATTACGTCAATATCTTCGGTTCGAAAGATAGACGAGTGTTCATGACTTTAGTATCGTCGAGCGGAATTTTCCGACGAGGATTACTCATTTTTCGTCCGTTCGAACGAATTTCAGTCGGTTACACGCGTCCGAGGGGTTTTCTATATATTTAGATTCTCAAGTACGTCGTCGGCTTTACATCCGTTCCGAATACGAGGCGCTCTTCGAGTTGGGAAAAACAATACCCGCGCGAACACCAAGTTACTAGGCTTCGGAAAGCGGAACGCTTGGCGGTTGAATTTTCGTCGTATGTGTGCCATATAGTGCACTAGGTGTATGGTATGGCGTTTAATGCACACACACACATATACAGGCCGGCACCTACACACAAAGACACGCTTACGTGAAATCAATTTAAAAACACCTCTCGTCTCCGCGCCACCGACCGACTATCTCGCCTTGGTCGTCTCTTCGTATCGAGTCTCGACGTCGGTGTACGACTGTAATTTTGTGTGTGTGTGTGTGTGTGTGTGTGTGTGCGTGCGAAACTGAAAAAAAACCTAACGGAATCGTCGGGTGAAATTACGGTTAATCGGTAGCGAAGCTGGATATATCGGAATAATTAAAAAGCAAAGATCTCGAATTGAAGTATCGTTGGCCGACAAAAGTCGTAGGAGTTGGTCGTGCCAGTGTTGGTGCGAATTTTACGATTTGTATACGCAGGCTCGTCGTAGCGTGAACTCGGTCCGCGATTCCATCGAGAGTGAATTCTTAGACGAAATTGAAAATACGTTGGAACTAGTATAGCATCCGTACCAGATCAGGTTCTCTTTGTGAAAATGCGGACTTACCAGAAGGGCGACATTCGTATGATTAATTCACCTGCAGCGTGCGAAGCACGTGCTACGTATGTTACATCATCGACCATGCACCCTGTCTCGGGCTTTTTTAGTCCTCCGCAGCTATGGTCGAATGATCTAAGTCGTACCCTCTGCTCTGCCTCCCCTCCTCCCGCTTCGTGTGGTTTTTTCAAAGGTGTAGAGCTCGCGCGTTTCGCGATATATTTCTAATAATAGACGAAGCTGGAATTTTCTCGGCGAATTTTATATTAAATCTATAGAATACGAAAGCTCGAACCCCGCGTGCTGCGACATCGCCGAAATTTCTCAAAGTCTGGGGCGGCGAGACGAAGGAAAACCCACACGACGTATACGCGGCGGTATAAGGTCCTTAGTGTGGAATTAGAAAAAGAGATACACGAATGAAGAAAAAAAAAAAAGAACAGGATCGAGCGCCGAACAGAGCGAGATAGAAAGCGAAACGAGAACGAGACGAAGGCGGCGAAGGATTTTTTATTAAAATATTCTTCGGGAAAGTCGTACAGTCGTCGTCGGTGGTACGTTTGGTGAAAAGGCGAGCGATAAAGAAAGAACGAGGAGCGCGCGTGCAACGCGGCGAAGCGCGGAGTCTGCGAGAGGGAGAAGCCGGAGGAGGGCTTTTGAAAAGAGACCTAGGGTTTCGGGCGAAAGATAGAAAGAGCGAAAGATACGCTTGGAAACCTGACGAAAATAAACCCGCCCCAATTGCGCCGGGACTGGCGGTGCGCGGCGACGGGCGACGGTAACGGCAACGTTTCGTACGCGCGCACACATGCACACACCGAAAGAGAGTACTTTTGGTGAAGACTGTACTACGAAGTCATTGTGATAAAGTACACTCTTTACCAACAACATACAACATTCCCAGATGAGATGGTTCGAAAAGAGCCCCACTAAGTTCTGCACGCATCCTCGACGTGTACACCTCATCTACATTCTGTACGTAACGGCACCCGGTTACCATGGTAACCCGGCCTCCTAATTATGAGGGATGGTAGCGCACCAGAGCAGCAAAAACGAACACCAGTAGTCGATGAAAGAACAGAGAGAGAAGCACCGAGATGGTGCAAAAAAAATACGGGGAAATTTTTTTCCACCGTGTTTTCCCTTCGCGTAGTCGTCGAACCGGCGGAAAAAAATACGCCACGAACGCGCTCGTGTATCCGCGGGATATCCGTACCCCTTTTTTTGAAGCGCCCTGCGTGTACCGTCCCTTTCTCGTGCAGGAAGCATATACGAGTGTACGAGCGTAGGGCCCCCGTACCGCCGTGTTCGGCGGGCCTTAGGCGATCGCGAAATTACGCGGGAAAGCGTCCGCCAACATGAAAAGGTATTCCGCTACGTGCACGTGAAGCGTACGCGTATTCGGGTTAAGGTTTCGCGCAACGTCTCGCCAAATTTTCCCATTCGCCTGGTACGAGATCGTGGCTCACCCGCGAAATAGCGCGTATTTTTCTCACCACCTATTAACGGAGTACCGTGATTAACGCACCTGCTACGAGACATCATCGCGATATTGATTCGTGTTATGCCCCCGTCACCCGCCCACCAACTTGTATATTTTTGCGATTTTTTCAAAAAATTTTCTGAAAATACCCCGAAAGCGTGGTTTTTCTCACGTGGTACTCGCGGGCCTGAGTATAGACGCCCGGACCACGTACTCGTCGCGTATCCGGAATATTCCAGAACGAGGTGATTTCGACTGAGTAATGTGAAAGTTACCATTCGCATTGTTATAAAGCACGGGCGATTCGAAATAGAGCCTTCCACCACCCCCCCCCCCTCCATCGTTGTCGTGCTCGTTTCGCGTGTAAATTTTCCATTCATCTGGTAAGGCTGCGATGAATTTACGGTCACCGATGATGAGCCCGCTACCTGTCGAACTTTCCCGCGGCGCGTATGTCGACTTGGTCGAGCAGTACCGGACCTTTGTTGAGTTGCGGGTTTTCCACGGGCTCGCGAAAAATTCTACGTGAACTACAATTCGTTGGTGAAAAAAAATTTAAAAGCCCTGTCCAGCTGCCGATTGCTTCAGAGTAGGTTGGGGAGGGTGAGCGGCACTAATGCGGCTTTAACCTAAACGCCTGGTGAGTTTTCACGAATTACTTGAAATTTTGATCATTGGTAAAAAAAATCATAAAACGTCGCCATCTAGTGAAAATTTTTTTTTATTACACTTTTTTTTCGTGACAAATGCATTTTTAAATTTTATTAACAAAAAGGTGTATTTTTTTTCATTGGGAAAAATGAATTTTGAAGGATTTTGCAAAAAATGCGAAAATGTATAAAATATGTCAAAATATGCCGCAAAGTGGTCAAAAACAATAAAAACATATCAATTTTTGGTTTTTGGGGTAAAATATGTCAAAATATGCTTAGACACGTAGAGCTTCTTTACTTAAAATTTTATGATTCGCGAAGATATTATTGATATGCCTAAAAAAATCGATAAAAAATATGCAAATACATGAAAATCTCAGCCTTAGGCCTAGTTACGATGTGACGTACGATCGCGTATACGAGAACAGCTGTACTGTCGATAAATTGCCTCGATAACCGCTGTTACATCCCGCGACGTACACGTGGAGTTGAGAAACTGATATTCGGGCTGGACACGGTTTCGAAAAATGTCTCTCGAAACGCTTTCGAATCTTGGAATCGCAAACAGGAACACGTGAATTATCCAAGTCGACGACGATGGTAATTTCAAATACAAGCGTAAAAAAAACAGGTCACCTCTCCCCACTGTTATTTTTTCGGCGATCGTGAAAAGCCGAATAATTACCCGAGACCTGTCGCGTATTTACCACCGCGTATACGCGACGTTACAAAACCGACACTCGGGATATTTTGCAATTCGCGGGAAAAATATTGCATCGCGGCGAGGGGAGGGAGTGTGCTAGTGGACATACGAATGTTAAAGCGGGTCTGGAATAGGCGAAAAAATTTTCCAGCTTGAGTGTTTCGGCGACGTAGACAGCTAGACACGTGGAACGCTGGGCTGGACGCGTTACCGTTAGGTTTTCGGGGCCGTCGCAGGCACCGGAATCAGCATCGGGTACAAGACGCCGTGCAACTTATCAATGTGGAACGCCATAATGCACCTATGATTGCGGAACAAGTGGCCGCGTCTTCACCTGCGGACGGTCGCCGCTTCGGCCTGTTTTCGCTCGCTTCGAACATGGTTACGCGTTGTTTCCGCGAACAAATCTTCAATTAGCGTTTTTTTTTCTTTCTAATTAACGTTTAACGCGAACAAACACGCGTATGTGTTTGTGTGTATGTTTTTAATAACGTAATGAACAAGTAGCGGTACCCCCCGCATGCCGGCCACCTTAGCTCATCTGTTGGCCGAACTGGCGCACGAGAAATTACCATTAAAATGATCAATTCCGCGGTCGTGTCGCGATCGCGTGTCTTTTTCCCAGATAGACGACACGCGGCGTAAGGACGACGGAAGTAGGTTAAGCAGCAGGACAAAAGGGTCTGGTGTGGGCGAATAGGGCGCAGGTATCGGAAAATCGCGACGAACTGTTTCGAAGGCGCGTTGTTAGCGTCGTGCAACATATGAGCGGTTCGGCTCCGATGCTACGATGACGCTCGTGACGGACAAGTGCCACCGCTGTTCTGGCCAAGTTTCGTCGGTTTTTTTCCCGATTTCCGTGTACGAACGGGTCGCGATACCGAGAAGATACGAGTCGCGAAGCACCCCTTTTTTCGTAGCGCCCTTTTGTGTCGGTGTGGCGACGATATCGGCGCGAATGTAGTTCAACGAACTTGCATCGTGTTATCGACAACGCCGAACTGTTGAGCGTCGGTGAATGACGAAATTAGGGTTCTCGTGGAGTACTCGGTGGGGCAGGTGGGAAAAACCGGTGATCGGAGTTGGATATGAGATGACGTGGTGAAAAGACTCGGCAACGGGGCTTAAAAAAGTTTTCCAATCCACCTGTAAGGGTTTCAAGTGCGTGTGGTGATAGGGGATAAGATGCTAGGTGAGATCAGCATTTCATTGAGTTAGCTTCAAGAGTGCAATGTATGATCTTCGCTGCGCCATCGATGACGGTATTTTTAGCCAGTAGACGTCCAAAAAAATAACACTTTGTTTGCAAATAGGGTTTCTTCGTAGCAATATTAAGTAGATACGAAAATATGATCAAAACAAAAATATTTCTCATTTACTTTGCAAAAATTTTTCCCAAGTCGCCTCAGAGCTTAAAAAGACACCCCAACGTGAGCATTCCGTATAAATGGTGTTTCGTTCAGAGAGGAACGGGGAGGATAATAAAGAGTGGCAGAGTTTTGGGTTTTTTAGGTACATTCTTAGAGCAGGTCCTGTCGACCATCATCTTCGTAGTCCTTCGACACAAGATTTAGCGAATTTTTCTTGCATCGTTTTTTATCGGCGTTTTTAAATAATTCAAAGTAGCAATTGAGGCGACTTTTCGAAAGATGACGTTCAAGTGGAGGGCATTCTGACTAGGACGAAATTAATAGCGAAATTATTCCATATTTACTGGGACTACCGGGTGTTTCGTGGATTCGCGTGGCAAACCTGATTTCGATACGTAGACGTGTTGGGAAAAATTCACCAAAAATGACAAATTTCTTTTTATAAATAGGGCTGAGATTTTTATGTATTTACACAATTTTTTCCGATTTTTTTTAGGCATATCAATAATATCTTGGCGAATCATAAAATTCGAAGTAAAATAAGCACTATGTGTCTAAGCATGTTTTGACATATTTTACCCCAAAAACCATAAGTTGTCATGTTTTTGTTGTTTTTGACCACTTTTCGGCATATTTCGACATATTTTACACATTTTCGCATTTTTTGCAAACTCCTTCAAAATTCATTTTTCCCAATGAAAAAAAAATACACCTTTTTGTCAATAAAAATTAAAAATGCATTTGTCACGAAAAAAAAGTGTAGTTTGAAAAAAAATTTCCGCTCGATGGCGACGTTTTATGATTTTTTTCTTTTTTTATTATTAAGTCTAAATACAGTTACGTTTGCAAGTTTGTCATTTTTTAATTCTCCTTTAAAAATCCTGCATTTTGATACTCGTATGTCCATGCTTTTATCAAGCATATTTTTGACATATTTTGAACTCCTTTTGACACACGTATTTCATGCTTTTATGACGTAAAAATCTCAGCCTTATTTATAAATTATCGGCTTGAATGTAGAAAGTGAGGTACTAATTGTCAGACTCATCTCCCCACTACTTCGTCTAGCACGTGTCTTCAAATTGAAGATATCGATTTTGGTATTTTCCCCAAGAGGAGGGGGATTTAAATATCGACGTCTCGTCGCTCTCTCTCTACGAGTACTCGCGAATTCGCATATTTATGAATTTTTTAATTTCTTTATCTCCTTTTATGGTTTTCTAAGACCATTGGAATTATCAAATAGCGTTCGATCACTCTAAAAGAACACATGATAAGGGGAATGTATTAAAAGGGGAGAGGAGGTGGTACTTCACGAGCATGGTAATTCGCATCTTTCGAGCTTTTTTTTGGTCGGAAAAAAAAACTTAGAAAATCGGTTATTCGTCGATTGGAATTTTTTTTTGCCAAGGAAATGCAAACAAAAGCCTTTTGGTGATATACATGGAAGAAGAGGTGTGCCGGGGTAGAAAAATAATAACAATAAAACCCGATGTACGAAAAATACGACGACACGACGCTTCAACTTTCATCTTATTTCGCGAACTCGTCGTTGCCGCTGCGTACGCTGTTACTGTCGACGTGCGTCCCTCGCAGCATCCCTTCGCGTTTCCCCTTCGTCGTAAGAGGGGACGTCGCTTCGTCCTAGTTTTGGCAGCTCTTCGATGAGCTTTGGAGTAAAGAGCCCGTACGTAATGTCACGTGTTTTTTTCTGCCTCTTTGCCTCCGTCTTCGTGTTTGGTGTTCTTATTATTTTTTTTTGCGAACAAAATTCGTATTATTTTGTCAGGGCTCTTCTTGGAGGTCGAAATGCGAAATACGCGGAGACGTGGGAAGAATGAAACTTCGAAAGTATTTCGCGGAATTTTTCTCCTTTTGATAAGACGCGAAATTGGAGGTGATTTGTTTTACGAGTGATGCTTTTCTCAAAGATTAGCCGCTTTAATTGGCCATTTGATCGTGGAGTAGGATCAAAAAGATACCTATTCGAGTTCCAGACGCGGAATACTCGAAGGAAGCGGTTCGTGGAAATGGTTACTTTTTCGACTCGCGAAAGGAATTTAATCTCGTGGATCGAATCGACTCCATTTTCGAGGTTGATATGCTCATTGGCGATGGGTGTGTTCGGAATTAAATTCTATTTTCGATCGATTTTCATTTTTTTTTTCCTTCTTGTGCACATAGCTTTTGGTATGCTCGGTTCACGATTATGTGTGATGGAACGGGGGGGGGAATAAAGGAAAGACGTCGTAAGAGATATTATACTCGGGCAGTACTCTACGTTTGGATCTTCTTTTGTAAAGTATCCTTTTTTCCTTTTTTCCCTCGAGTTTGAGGTACGGAAGCTTTGAATGGGGCTTGCGAAGAAAAAAAGTTGAGTAGGTAAATTATCGAGGTTTTGGGATTTTTTTTCCTTTGAAATTTAATTGAAGTTTCTCTCGAGGGGTTTCTTTTCGGGTAGATCCTACGTTTTCTGCGCGTTCACGTCGAATCGATTGGTCCATCTTTGCCCGAGATATTTAGGAAATTGAAATCTTTGTTTCAGCGAAAATCGCGATTTATTCGGAAAAATAGCGTCGGGCATTTTCTCTTTGCGTTACGATGAGATACGACGAAGTGTAACTATTTTTTATTCTACTTTTCCATTGTTATAAAATATTTCGACGACGAAATTCTCGAGTTTTTAGCGAAAAAAAATATGGAGAATCGTGTACAGGAATGAACTATCGGTGTGCTTTCTGATTTATGAAAAATCTTACGGAATCAAAGAACCGTTCGAGGTCCTTCGCAGCCATTAAATCGGATTTTCTCGATGTGTCAACGATCCAGTCGTTGAAATTTTTCGAAAAAAAATTGTGAATCCAAGATACATGTATAACTACGGGAAAAGACTGAAGATACGACGATTTGAGTTGAAAACACGAGCGAACGATGGAATCGCCGGCGAAATACAAGGAGGGCGAGGCGACAAGGGGAGAATTTCGGTGAACGGGCGGACGCGACGACGACGCTTATAAAAAATGTAACTTGTCACGTCGAGACGCGCGTCCACGTATATCGGACGTTCGGCCGAGTTTTTTCGCACAGATATCGGACGCGTTATCGAAGCCTGTCGTCTGGACCGAACGAAGACGCTGGCTGATGTGCGGTTTGACGCTCGAATTTGTAGCGGGTGCTCGGCCTCGGCGGCGGGGTCGGCGGAGTGTGTATTTTTTCATGCAAACGTATGAAAAAGGTGGACCGTCGATGACGATGCGGACGCGGCGCGATATGGCGGTCGGAGTTCGCAGGGCGTCCGTGTGCGTTGGCGTGTACGACGTGTCGTACGTACGTCGACGTGTACCATGTACGATGTACCTAGTACCTACTACCTAGGATGTTGTACGCGTATCGGCGTCGAAGGAGGAAAATTAATAAAAGAGGTGCCGGCGAGGCCGAGGCGGAGGTTGTGGCGCGGCGGCAGCCCGAATGTGCGCCTGCGTTCGCCGACACGATAATTGCCGTCCGACCGAGTACTCGGGGGCGCGTTAATAAAAACGTTCGCGTCTTTGTGTGCGTGCACGGCGCGAGGCGTACACCGCACACAAGCCGGTCAGCTATGCTTTTCTGTGTAATATATTCGGGCGTCGAGGACGAAGGACGCGGAGTCGCGTCCGAAAAAGCGTGCAAAGCGCCGCGTTCGGACACCGCTGCGTCTGTCTGTTTGAAGTCGCTGAAACAACGTAAGGAGGTGCTCGAGGGGGCGACTCGGATGATTTAGCGTGTCGAGCGGAATCCCCCCCTCCCCTTGGCCGGTCAGCTGAAATGTCGCTGTTCGGTACGCCCCGATGGAACCTTTAAATTGCACATTAACGCGAAAAAAATATAATTGGCGACTTGTTGATGCTGGCTGAGTATTCGAGACGTATCGATGGATGTAGGTTTATCGTCGATTGTGCTTTATTTTCGTTCGCGAACGTCGTCATTCCTATGTGCGATAGTTCGAGAGATTTCGTTACGTGTATCGAATCGAGATAACGATGCATTTGACGAACGCAGGATGCCTGCGGAGCGGCGAAAAGCAGGTTAATTGGATTACGAGATCGCAGATAGAGTCGAAGCGATTCCGCTAACGAATTGGGTGACGGTGAAGAAATCGAAATAAGCAAAGCGTCGGTAGCGGATCAACGGGAAATTCATGAATTTTGATACTTGTGACAAGTTTTTCACTCGTTATCGTTCGCGAACAAGAGCAACCAAGAGTCGAATTTACTATATTTCCAACGATTCAGGCCACTGGGTGCTCTTTCGCCGACAACTAAGGAGTCGGTCACATAATCGAGAGATTCGTTCGCGAATCATTCGCAGTAAATTTTTATCAATGTTTTGCGTTCGATGAAACTCGATGAAAGAGCATTGCGAATCGGTCGTTCGTACCAAAAAAAATTCTCTACAGAAGTATAGATTTCGTCTCGAGTGAATGCGCGATCGTTCGTGGAAGATTCAAAGTTTGATGAATCGTTCGCGAACGGGGTTACTTTCAAGTGTTTTCATCATTGCGTTTCATTCGCCTCAAAATTGTCGTGTAAAAACGACAAAGATTTACTATCGATTTCCGATCAGTCGTTCGCGAACGATTTGAGTCGTATGGATAAATAAGTTCATTTTGTCTCAATTTTTTTTAAACCTTGATGAGAAATTTTCATTTAGTAAAAGTTGTCGTTCGTGAACGAATCGCCGAAACAATTCGTCTTGATCATTTTATCAGGAAAAGATCGTTTTACTAGTAGCAATATCTCATTTTAATTTTGAAATGACAATGCTGTACACGAACGAAAAGAGTCGTTTGAGTGATCCTAAAATAATGTTTCAAGTTATTATATTTCGTTTGCAAAAGATTCATGTAATAGGTTAGTTTTAAATGAATCCCCAACGAGCTTCGCTTGCGGCTTTTCGGTAACTTACCACTAACTTTCCGTATTTACGATAATTTCTGGTAATTTACTATATTTAAAATTTGACAAAATTTGGTTCGCTCGTTCTGACATGATGAGGTCACGAAGAAAAAAATTATCATTTTACTATTTATAAATTAGGTTTTATTTTTACTGATAAAATTTAAAGAGTTTGCAAAAAGGAATATTTTTGCGTTCGCGAATGAATCGCTTAGAAGAATCGACACGATCGTTCGTGAATAATTGTATTCGCTCAAGCAATACATAGAATTATTATTTGATTTCAATATCATCGCGTCGTCAAATTGACTAGGAAATGGAATATTTTCGTTCGCGAACGATTCATATGCATAAATTGGTCGTTTTTTCGTTGGACGCGAACGGCTAAAGTTGTTTGATCAGAGGAAGAAGCCGCATCAGGAGAAATTTCGTTTGCGAATGAATCAACTTGATGAAATCGTTCGTATAGCGATGTTAGTGCGATGATTCATTTTACATTATGACATTTTATATTTAAATCGCGCAATTTTTTGGCGAATTTCGTTTGCGAATTGATTTTTTTTTTTTAGATAATTCTTCATGGCAAATTCGATTCACGCGATCGATATGTTCGATGCATGAATTGGAAATATTTTCGAAAACGAGGTTCCTAAAAGCTTGTTAGCTTTGCCCCCTTCACCCGATTCTTTCGTTATCGCTCCGAGTTTGAAAAAACATCCACGAGTTTCGCCGGCTCTAGCTCCTACGACCTCTTTCTTCTTTCGCGTTGGTTTTTATTGAAGAAAAAAAGACGACAAAAGGGTGCGCATGTTGGCGCTACGTCAAGTGCTGTGTACACGATGAAGTACCTCTCCGACGGCCCGTGCAGCGGCGGCGGCGTCGGCGACGTAGACAACGGCGAAAAAACATCTCTACGAGTAAATTTTGCGCTTCTTCGACTCGGCTACGGGCACGAATACGATGGCCAGGCGGCAAGAAGGAATAAGGGTTGCGAAGGCGGTTGAAAAAAAAGAGAGGAAAAAGGTAAACGACGAAGACGCGCGCTTTCGCAACGTGCAAATTCAACGACGGCAGAGTGGTTGTTATCCGCCTACGCGGGGTTTGTATGACGGAGGCTTCGCGTACTCGAGGGGGTTGTCGGGGGGGGAGAGACGATGGGTTAAAGAGAGGTGTGTTGGCGGATACGATTAAGTGGAAATTTAGCGACTGCGATGACGATCGCGGCACGGACGACGGAGTTGGATTTCGTATTTACGAACACAAGTCGCGGTTTTTATCGATAATCGATGAGGAAAAAAAAGCTTTTTACGCTGTGATGGGATTCGTTCAATGACGTGATTTTAATTGATGTACTAATGTCGTAGGTGTTTCCCTGTTCACAGGAGACATACGCCATATTACGGTCAACCGGATATTCGAATATACGAGCTTAATAAGAGACTACAACAAAGAACTGAGGTAAGACTGTCCCTAATTTTTGTTTCACAATCGATTCGGATCCGTCCTTATCGATCCCCTTCCCGTCCTCTGTGGGTGTACGTTAGCTGTCATCGCGTACGGCGCGATGAAGCTTTATGTGTATGTTAACGACGTGTTTTGTTTTATTTTGAATTTTTCTCGTATAGGAAAGCGATAATCTATGGTGGGATGCGTTCGCGACGGAGTTTTTCGAAGATGATGCTACCTTAACGCTTACTTTCTCGTTGGAAGACGGAGCCAAAAGATACTGTAAGTAGTACATCGTCAACAAGGCGTTAAAAGGGTTTTCTCCGATAACGTGCGAGAGATATAACGTATCGAAAGAAAAAATGGCCGAATTTAATATCACGACGGTGGTCGTGGCCGCGATGGCAATATGGCCAAATCGTCTCGGTTTCGGTTTAATATTTTCGATATATAGAGACGTACTATTTGTATACGCGGCCGCGACCATGTGTACGTAGACGTACTATACGGTTCGATAATGAGGTTATTAATTTTTTCTAATACGCGTTTACTATACGATGTGCGTTTGTGTGCGTTTTATGTTCACAGCAATAGGAAGAACGCTTATACCGCGCTATTTTCGTAGTATATTCGACGGCGGAGTAAACGAACTTTATTACAATTTAAAGCATCCCAAAGAATCATTTCATAATACTAGTATTACTTTAGACTGTGATCAGTGCACCATGGTAACGCATCATGGAAAACCTATTTTTACCAAGGTGAGTCCTCAATCGACGTGTTCGTGGTGCGAATTTACATCCTATGGTCTTCGTAGTCGATCGAGTCGATATGAAAAACGAAGGCAATTGATCGAGATACGGTGAAATCGACGCGTATGCGATAACTAACTTCCAGACATTCTTCGAGTGTCGCGTCGACGTAGTAAAATTAACCATATGGGCGTATCAGATGGTGCAGTTTATCACCTCCGGTCACTGGGCTAAAATATATAGATCCTTGATTAGTGAAGTAGTCGATTTTTGTTGAGAATTACCCAAAAGTCCCCCCTCCTCGGCACTCAAAAAAGAATTGATGGCAACATAAAGTACCATGTTGCAGGGGTTGGGCCCAGAACGGTTTTTTGTTTGGGACTCTGGTTTTAGAGCGGGGTCCGCAGTAATCAGGTCTCAGGACCGGGGTTTCGGGTTTTGTGAAAATTATCGGGGCTTTCCAGAGCTTCCATTTTTTTTGAGATTATACCAATAATGTGATGTCTATAAAAATGGAAGCCCTAAAAAGACCTCAATATATTTTTAATCTTAATTAGCTAATGTTAGTAATGAATTCAATTTTTTTCTGTTGATGGATGTTGAACGTTGAGAATGTTGTAGGTGTTATGAAAATGAAGAATGATAGTAAAACTAAAATGATATAAGTAACAGAATTTTGAAAAAATAAATTTCGTAATTTTTGAAATTTTTTAGTAAAAAATATTTTTTGAAAATCGCTAACGCACGCTCGATAATTTCATATCGGCCACTGCGTACTAGTGGAAGGTATACCACGTACGCGCCGCAACCGCTTTACCGCGAACGTATGCCCGTCAAGTTGATACTGGCCGCCGCGCACTAGCGGAAGATGTACGCTTACGCGTTACAACCGCTATCTTTAGTGTAACTATATACGTCCGAGTAAGCGTATATCTTCCGCTAGTACGCGGTGGCCGATATGAACTTGTCGGGCGTGCGTTAGCGATTTTCAAATATTTTTTATGCAAGAACTATCGATTTTTTCGGCGCATTGCCTACGAAGTTTTTTCTTCTTGTTGATCTTTTAAACCTGTTAAAAAATATTTTAACGAAAAAGTTATAGTTTAGCCTTCGACTTATCCCTAAAAATGGCGTGAAGTGGTTTTTAAGAGGACTTTGATGTACGCTCTCTCAAGCCCCAAAAATTCTGATTTTCGGTTGTGAATGCGCGTAACATCTACGTACGACGTAATAATTTCATCGTGATGTCACGTTTTTTTTTTCGAGAGGGGGTGGAACCTTGATTGAAAATTTTGAAACTTATTTTAAGGGGGTGAGGCGGTTGAAACGACTCTAAAAAAATATATGTTATTCGAGTAGACACCTGTGACGAGAATTTCGCGCCATTCGATTAAAAACTGGTCAAAACCACGCAGGTACCTGAATCTTATTTTAAGGCGATTTGCAATGCTCAAAGCGCGACTCACGACTTGTTACTTCGTCGTAAGTGAAATTGGCGCGGAATTACACACGATCGGTGTAATCGAAATTCCGCGCCGATTACGAAGACCTCGCTATTGGAAAAATTTACTCGTCCGGCCGACTAGTCGCATCTTACGCATCGACGGTATTGGCGGCCGATTAATCATCGCGTCGCGATATTTATTTTTTATTTTACGACGAAACCTTGAATATGTTAACGACACCGAACGATTGAAAAAATATGTAACTGGTCCTTCCTAGTGTGCGTATTTTTTCCCTATTAAAGGTCTTTTCGATATTACGAAGGTTTTAATTAGCTCGAACGATCGATTACGTTGACTTGTAAGGTATACGAACGGTTTTGGTGGGTTTTTTGAGGTCGAGGGAATTTTTCGTACTTTTTTTCACGCGTATTTTTTCCCTTTAGGTATGTACGGAAGGTAGATTAATATTAGAATTCACGTTCGACGACCTGACGAGAATCAAATCGTGGCATTTCGCGGTACGAACGTATAGAGAATTGGTTCCTCGTTCTGTGGTCAATATGCATTCGTCACAGCAGGATCCGGCTATTATCGAACAACTTAGTAAAAACATAACTAGACAAGGTATCACGTCTCCTACACTTAATTATTTAAGGGTAAGTATCGTTCGAAGGAAATGGACTCGTATTTTGGGTGAACGAAGTAATTAATCGTTTTGTGTTTTTTTTTTTTATTCGTCTACGTGGAGCAGCTGTGCGTAATTTTAGAGCCGATGCAAGAATTAATGTCGAGGCACAAAGCATACGCTTTATCACCGAGAGATTGCCTGAAAACGACACTTTTTCAGAAATGGCAAAGAATGGTTGCACCTCCAGGTACGTCTTGTGAATTTATATTCCTCCGACTCCGAATACATAATGCGTGTATTTAATCGATTACGTATTTGCAGAATCTCAAAGACCAACGAATAAAAGAAGAAAACGAAAAGGATCGCAATCGAGCGCAGCCACCAATAACACGCCGGCAGCTCCCACCAAAAAACGATCTCCGGGACCAAATTTTTCACTCGCTTCGCAGGTACAACCTTCCACAAATCTAACTCGTCAAGGTGTAATTTTGAAAATGAAATAACCGCGCTGAAAGTGATTAAAGTATCGACCCTACCTACGCGAGTTTATCCAAAGTGGGAAATTGTATTTCGGCGAAATTTTCTTTCACTTCGACGAATTTTTCCTTCTCGTTTGCTCGTTTCTTCGTAAAAACTACCTATTTTAGGATCCGAAGGATTTAAATTGAATGTCGAGAAGTTTTTACGCCCGCGAACGCCTCTCGGCCTCGGGTGGTTTTGTTGTTTCGTTACACGAGCTTCGTTTCTTTGGGCTTTTGAAGATGAAATGTAAGGACGAGCTTTTTATACGCCGCTTTTACAAATCGAGCATCTGTGAAATCTCGCTCTCGTTCGTAATTATTCGTGTTTCGAATATTTCTTTCTCGAGAAGTAGATTTAACGTCGTCGTGTCTTTTTGTAGTTTGCGAAGTAAAAGCGAAAAAAATTGTAATGTCGCATTAATTTAACGGATTTTTTATCGGACACTCGCTTTATGACGATCGCGACTTCGTTTGTGCACTCAAATCGTGTAAAGTTTTATTGAAGAAAATTTCCAGGGTTGCCAAAACATATTATAAGTGAAATTTCCTTTGCCTGAGGGAAATTAGGACGAGTATAATGGTTGATTTTTCCCCTTTAATCGGTAATTCTGGTTTGAGAAAGTAAACGCGAGTAGGAATATTAATAGAAAAGACGTAATTTAGTCGACTTTGTCTAGAGGATCTTCAGTGGCGTATTTTTTCTAAACGAGAATTTTACAAATTCGTTAACAGGACGTGATGGTCGTCGGTGAACCATCACTGATGGGTGGAGAATTCGGAGACGAAGACGAAAGATTGATAACACGACTGGAGAACACGCAATACGACGCTTCGGCGAATTCGTTAGATCACGATACTGGACATGGCTTCTCAGATTCACCGCTCACGGGGCCGGGACCTGGGCCGCCACCGCCCGGCTCAAATGCCGGGCCGAATGCATGGGTAACAGCACCGTCGGCCGCGCCACCACCCTCAGGCCCGGATAACGATAAGAAATCTCCAGCTGTGAGCCAGTGATACTCCGTTTATTATTTTTTTTCTAGGTTAAATCTATATTTTTAGCATATACGTTGTTGTGTTGTATAATGTGTGTATTCTTGTATATACATGTGTATAAGTTTAAGCATCACACCTCCAGAGATAGGCCGTGGAACGTACACGTTACCCAATCTTGGTATTATAATCGCTTAGGTGACGAGATTTTTTTATTGATGATGCTTTCGAGCGTCTTTTTTTTTTGGTTCAGTTTAATGAACTTGACCGATGATGTTTTAACTTTGAGTGTCGGTGAACCGATTATTAAATGATGTCGTTTTTCCCCCAGCCTCTCTTAGAATATGCTTTACACGAAGCTTTTCCATTCGAGTCCATTAAATTGATAACTTTCATGTGATAGTTATTTCAATGGAATTATTTTTTTCGTCTGCGCGCAAGTTTTTTCTTCACGTTGCAATATGGTTGCACTGGTACGTTGACGCGTCGTAGTAACACGAACAATATATTTTCGGGGTGAATTTTCGATCGTGGAGATCGTGTGGTGGTTTGCAAATGACTCGTTTTCTCTTCCTCTTTCGCGTGGAATTGCCTCAAAAGTGTTTCTATTCTTTTGCGAAGAAGGAAGGTCCTAGTTACCGTTCGTTTTACTACTTCGAAAACGTGTAATTTTTTTTCCTCGATAATTCCGTAGTTATTTATAACGTCGATGCGTTTATTTTGAGGGGTTTGTCGTCGGTAGACGACGGATTCGGATTTTTTTTTCTTTGTAATTATTACGAATTTGTCTTTTTTTCTCTCCTCTCTCATTTTTTCCCTTTTTTGCTGGACTTGTTGTAACGGAAATATGTATATAGAGCTTTGTACGATTTCAAGTCGCAGTTTCATGTTTATATTTCGATTCTTTTTTCATTTTTTTTCTTCTATGGTGCTATTTTAATTATTTTCGTTGTTGTTGTTGTTTGCGGCACGATTAACGGTGCGGATTCGATATTTCTATAATCTCGTTAATAGGTGTATAAACGAATAACGAACGAAGGATTCGTCATGTATTGATCAGGTTTGGAAATATCACTCGTAAAAGAAAGCTTTCATTTTGCGAACGTGTCGTCGAATCGATTCGTATTTCCGAGTCGAAATCGTGTCCTTGGCGATATTTTTTTTTGTGCTCATGATAGAATCATGAATTTGTTTTATTTTCTCTTACCGATACTATTTTTGATTTTTATATTTTCATATCGTTTTATAATTATCGATTTTCAAACGATACCGATCAATATCACAGTTGTCGATAAAGGTCGGTGTACTAACGAAGATAACATGGAACTGCGACTGACGAATTTAACGAGTCACCTTTTTAGAATTTCTGCTAAATGAATCAAAATGAAAACGCGAATCGAACAGTACCGGAATTTAATAATAAATTTTACGTTGAAAGTATATGCAGCGTGGCCAAAAAAAGTGCGAAGTCTACAGAAGTGGCAAAAAATTTGCGTTACGGCAAAACGAGGTGAGGATTTTACCTGTTTTAGGGTTCGATAATTTCTTTATTCATGCGGTGGGCCTCTACCTATTGTTTTACTGCTGGACAGTTTTTTTTAAAAGAGTAAACGATGAAAAAAAAAAAAATGATTGTGTAGCGTGTTTAAATGTGTGTTAGTTTTCTGTTTCGAGTAATTATTTGCGGTACTTATTTTGTAAATGTGTGTATTTTGTATATTCCTATTTATAATATTATTTTCGTTTAACTTCGTGTTAGCTTAAATAACTGACGTTTTTGGGTTTATGTATTTAAAATATTCTTGACATTTTTCCAGGAATCAATTTTTTTCGCATTTAAAAAAAAATTTATTAAATATCCGTTCTCGGCGTATTGAATGCGCTTGACAGATTAAACGCAACAATTTATCGTGTTCGAATTGTTGTTACCATGTTTTTGTTTTTTCTGCCTCCGATTTTATCTCGTCTTCTTTTTGTTTTTAAGCAACGAACGGATATTTAGGTGAATTTGCCAATGTTACGTTTTGAACGATTGTTTTAAAAAAAATCCGTTGATGAAGCTGTCATTGTGCTTTTTCCGTCCCTTTTTTTTAGCATAATGAATGCAAGGAGTGCTTATGGAGAGTAAACGTCGATGCTGAGTTATTGTTGCTTGGCGTGTGACGAATATGTCAGAGAGTGCGTGTAACAAGTTTACCTTATTCACACGGTGTAGGCTTAAAAGCATCAATGACAGTGGATAAGAAATTATTTAGGATAATTTTATTTTATTGTTCCTTCTCTCCATATAAACTGTACAAAATTTTTTTATCCATTTAGATTAAGTAGAAAATTGATTTTTTTTTCTGATTGAAATTAAATATATTTGTATTTGATAAATTGTGCAATGGTTTTGAAATATTTTGTACAAATATATGAATTTTTATTATGCGTTGTATCGTTCGTTTTTGCAGTGATGCTCTCTCTAATGTGTAATTTTTCCCACATATTTTTTCTTTTCCAGAAATTTTCGAAGGGAGGAGCAACATTACATGATATTTGGGAGAGGTGGGGAAACTAAAGAAATTTCGAGGTAGTGCTCCTGCTGTATAGTCTGTATAACTGGCAGTTTTAGAAGTTTTACTGCACACAGACGTAAGTGCTAAAAATTATACTGCACGAAGAAATCATGAGACAAACTCACAAAAAATGCAATACAATAATTTCTAAAGTTGTACTGCAGACAGAGATCTGTGCTAAAAATTATACTGCACAAAGAAGTCACGAGATTAATTCAATTTATCTGGTGATTTCTTTGTGCAGTATAATTTTTAGCAGTTACGTCTGTGTGCAGTAAAACATTTCTACTATCCAGTTATGTATATTATTCGCTGTCGCTGGTACTGGTGCTTCACGTTGTTCCAAAAAACGATAAAAATTGTTGAAAGAATAATAATCAGTCCAATTCAATTTAAATTCAAAATGCGGATTTATTTTCTAAAATCTATTTAGTTTATTCGATATATGTCTAATTTATTATATCTCAATTTATAATTCTCTTTGTTGTATTGTTAATCGGTAAACAAACGCGAAAATGAACGGAGATTTGGAACTTACTTTTAATCAAAAATCCGAAGAAGCAGAGAAAGTAAAAGAATCGGCTAACGAATACTTCAAAAGTGAGTAGGATCTGTAATATTATGTAGGTTCAACGTCGTAGTAAAGTTGTAGTTGAACTTCACTTTTGGATGTGTTTGTTGGAAATCGTAATTATTTCCTTGTTTTCTTTGCAGAACAAATGTATGATGTAGCTATTGAACTCTACTCCAAAGCTATATTGTTGAATCCAAATGTGGCCGTATATTACGGTAATCGAAGTTTAGCTTATTTGAAGACTGAATGTTACGGATATGCATTAAATGATGCCACAAAAGCAATAGAATTGGATAAGAATTATGTCAAAGGGTACTACAGACGAGCTGCTGCTAACATGTCTCTAGGAAAGTTCAAATTAGCTTTAAGCGACTACGAAGCTGTAAGTAAGAATAAAAAATGGAACTTGAAAATGAAGATATTTATGAAATCTACTTTTTAGGTTGCTAAAGCTAAGCCTAATGATAAGCAAGCTAAAGCGAAGTACACAGAATGTAATAAAATTGTTAAAAGACTCGCTTTTGAAAAAGCAATTTCTGTATCGGATAAAAGTATATCGGAAATGATCGATTTTGAAAGCATAAGTAAGCATTCTCGATAGGTATTCTTTCAAAATAAGTACTAATTCGCGATTAATTATTCATTTCAGATATAGAAGATGAATACAAAGGACCATCGTTATTCAATGAAAAAGAAGTTACGGTGGAATTCATGAAAGAACTTTTGGAAACTTTTCGAAATGAGGGTAAATTGCATAGAAAGTACGCCTACAAAGTGAGTATTTCATCTTGTATATGTTGGAAGTTGAAGAATTTATTTAAAAAGTAGTTTTTTTCTAGATTTTACTCGATGCCAAGGAGTACTTTAAGAAGCAACCGACACTGGTGGATATCACAGTTCCAGATGATGAGAAATTTACGGTTTGTGGCGATATCCATGGACAGTATTATGATTTATATAATATCTTTAAATTAAATGGTCTTCCATCACCGGAAAATCCTTATGTAATATTTGTGTTTATTTTGAATGGCTTCATTTAAGATTGTTCGATGTATTAATTTTTGCTGATCCTTGATTTCAGTTGTTCAACGGAGATTTTGTTGATAGAGGATCATTTTCGGTTGAGTGTATATTTACGTTGCTTGGTTTTAAGCTTTTGTATCCTAATCACTTTTTCATGTCCAGAGGTAAGAAATAGTTTGATAATGTTTCTCGAAAAAATTGAAAAAAATGTTTTATTAAATGTTTCAATAGGTAACCATGAAAGTGAAACCATGAATCAAATGTATGGTTTCAAGGACGAAGTTAAAAGTAAATATACAGCTCAAATGGCTGATTTATTTACCGAAGTTTATAACTGGTTACCATTAGCCCACTGCATCAATAAAAGAGTATTAGTGATGCATGGTGGGTTGTTCTCGAGAGATGGTGTTACATTGGATGAAATTCGAGGTACCGAAAGGAATAGACAGCCTCCCGAAGAAGGTTAGTTCGTGTATTTCATTAATGTTTTTCACAACTTGACATTAATTTCATTATACTTTAATTCACAGGTATCATGTGCGAATTACTATGGTCAGATCCTCAGCCTAGCATCGGCAGGTCTCCTAGTAAACGAGGAGTTGGTATTCAGTTTGGTCCTGATGTAACTGAAAAATTCCTCCAGACGAACAATTTAGACTATATTATTCGTAGTCACGAAGTGAAAGACAATGGTTATGAAATAGCTCATAACGAAAAATGTATTACCGTTTTTTCAGCCCCAAATTATTGGTAAATATGAAATTTTGTTTATTTTTTTCAATGTCCTATCAATTTTGTAAATTACAATCGTGTATTTCACTATCCAGTGATACTATGGGAAACAAAGGAGCTTTTATCAATTTAGATGGGAAAACGTTGAAACCAGAATTCGTTACATACGAAGCTGTGGTAAGTATCAAGTACATATTTTAAAATAATTACGTAATCATTAAAATGTACGCTTCATTATGTGACGTGATTTTTAGCCCCATCCGAATATTAAACCTATGGCGTATTCCAATCTGTTGATGTCATCTTTGCTGTGTTGAGAAAACGATGCATTGGTGTATTTTTAACGAAGAAGTCTGTTTTCGAGTAAGTTCAAGTTTTTGTCGTGTTTATTTTTACTGTTAATTTTATGATGGGTCGGTCATATTGAATATTTACGCATAGCTCAAGGTGTTATGTGATGAGCAAACGTATTCGAAAAAAGAAATCAATTCAAGACTTCATAATGTATTATTATACAATATTATACTGTTTTAAGATGTAGAGAGGTTTAAATTTTTCACTTAGAAATATTTCGCGATATCGATAGCGCATGATTTGATCGTCAATAAATTTTTTTTCTGTGGGTGTTGTTCATTTTTTTTAAATTATTTTTTCGATGTAGTGAATAACATAGATGATATTAATTAGATATTCAAGTGTATTTCCATAGTGCTGATTGAATTCACTTATACATTATGGTATCAGTGGTGAAAATGATGAATTTTGACGGTAACGTTCAAAATAGTTCGCTGTTCTATATTTTATTTCAAATTTTGTGTAATATTACGATTAGGATAGCGTCGATGGCGAAGGTAAAGTCATAAATGTATGTAACAATGTTGAAAGATAAAAGGAAGATGACGGTAGTGAATTTATATTTCCTCTTTTTGAAAGATTGTAAGATTTATTAATTAGAGATGGAAATTTGAATCGAAATTTTTAATTTTTATCTTCGTTTTGGTTCTACCGGAGGGCGGATATCCGGATACGATGGATGGGCATATTCTGGAACGTTGTTCATTATTCTTTGGCGTTCTACTACGTTCTACACTGGCATCATCGCTGATTTCTTACGAAATACGCGGTTTTAGTAATTTACCGGTAATTATTGAACAACTCAAGTAATTGGAATGGCTCCCTTTCTTCACAATCTTACTGACCCATGTGGCCATGTTGATTAAATATCAATTTTTTTTTTACCGGTATAATTAATGGTGCGTATTTAAAAATTATTAATGACGAAAGAATCAAACTGATTTTGAAAGGCAACTCAATTATGAACACTCCATTGCTAATTGGTTCAACAGCAATTGAATTATCGCAGAAGAAATGATTAGACAAGTAATTAATCTTGATTGATTGACGAGATTATTTTGAGAATGATAATAAGTATTATTTTGTAAGATGGCATAACGATACTCGTTTTGTTGTTTCATTTGAAAAAACTCTCAAGTATAACATAGATTTATTTTAATTTTGTGTTTCAGATCGCTAATATGAAACGAGGAGCTATAATTGTGTTAGAAGGTTGTGATCGTTGTGGTAAATCCACGCAGTGTCGGAAGCTTGTAGAAGAATTGACGAAAATCAACGTTAAAACGCAATTGATACGGTTTCCAGGTAACATTGTGTTAATTTTGTTGTTTGTTGCGTAAAGTGAAGAACCGAAGAACGAGAAATATCAATGGTATTGTCTTTTAACTCATGCGAAATGTAATATTATCCGTTCAACTTGTTAGACAGGACAACACCTGTCGGACAATTAATCAACCAGTACTTGATGAAAAGTGTTGAAATACCGGACAAAGCTATTCATCTACTATTCTCTGCCAATCGTTGGGAATTAGAGTGAGTCATCTCGAATGGTTGTAGCTTATCGTATGAATTACAATTGTATTGTCATTTGTAGACCTAGAATGACTGAATTGATTGAAAACGGAACAACGCTAGTCATCGATAGATATTCTTATTCTGGTGTTGCATTTTCTACTGCTAAACACGTAAATGGATAAGTGTTTGTAAAAGTTGTTTACCTATAATGTTATTTTCTAAAAGTTTCTGTTCCGTAGAATATGGACGCGAAATGGTGTTGGACAATGGAAGTAGGATTACCGAAACCAGATTTAGTCATATTTATGCAAATGTCTGTGAATGATGCGGCTCAAAGAAGCAATTATGGCGATGAACGTTACGAAAATAAGCAATTTCAAGAAAAAGTGTTTTCTAATTTTTTCAAAATGAAAGATCATTCTTGGAAGGTGAAACAGAATTTTGTATTATCTTAATAACCGCGCGTACGTGATTGATAACTCATTTTGTTATTTCTAGGTTATTAATGCCGAAGGCGATATCGACACGGTGCATGAACAAATAATGAACTATGCTCGGGAAGTGATTGTCAAGGTTTCTGATAAAGCTCTCGAACGACTAAGCTGAGACTTCATCCAGGTTATCATGTTAAGATATAAGTGAGTCGAAATAATAAACATTTTTAATTTTAATTTTTACAAATGGAACATAAATGCGAGATATGGGTAACAAACAACTTAAAATCGTTATCGTTTCTTCGTCGCGTTGGTTTTTCGAATTTTCGAAGTATCCGATTGCTTCGTCGGTATGTTTTTTGGTTTATTATGTCTCATATTGGCGCATAATGGTATATGTCTGGTTGCGGCCGCGTCATTGAATTTACGTCCGCAATGTGGACATTGTACATAATCTGATGTATCCGAAGGAGGGGGAGGTGGAAGATCAGAGAGTTTACCTCCTTTGGATAAATGCTGTTTTACCATTCGCGCAGCTCGAATATTATTTATGAATTCTTCGTGCTGTTTTCTCCACGATCCCTTTTTAGCCGGCTGTGAACAAATCGTTGATATTTCTCGATGAAATAATAACTTACTAAACTCGAGATTTTTACTTTTATGTTGTAACTTTATCGTAATTGTATTTTTGAAGTTCTAATTTCTCCTACTCCCAGTGATTTTTTGGAGGAATATTTTGTTACCAAGTTTTCCACTTTATTGTATTTTTTCTTGTGATTTTCGGTAATGCTTGTTGTCTTTAGTTTTATGAATTAAATATGTTCATGCTATTGCGTGATACAAAAGAAATGTTAGAAATTACGGAAAACTTAGATTCGTAGTTACGTATTATGGAAAACTTGAAATTTCTGTCCAATTTTCTAGAAAAATATTTCATTACAGAAAAGTGGTGCATAATTAATTAATCTTGTAAAAACTTCAGTTTTGAATTAAAATTAAAGCTACGAAAAAGAAAAACTTACTGAAATTTAGATAAGAGAAAACTCGAAACTATGGAAAACTTGGCTACAAAAAAATTAGCATCGGATTTTTAATTCGTCATTTGAAGAAAGATTAAATTTACTCCTTTCACTTCGTATCTTTTCCATTTTACCATAGATATTAAATGTAATATGTGGATAAATTACCGGTGGAGTTTTAATAGTGGATTTGATTTGGTTAATTAATCCTTCGGCGTCGGTGCCTCGTAAACGCTGCTTGAGCGGGTCGAATTTCTTGCGTTTCGTTTTGGAAGCCTTTTCACATATTTCTTGGTGCTTTTTTAACCTATCATCGGCGAAATTACGCCCGCATATTGAGCAACTCGACATCCCCGGAGGTGGTGGATTTTTGACGAGAGTTGGTTTAGATTTGGCAACGGTGCTTTTCAGCGGTACAGTTCCGTTTGCCACGGGTCGCTTTTTAGAAGGAATCGGTTGAGTCGAAGGTTTCTTGATCTCTTTGACAGCGACGTTGGCCATGGTTTTACGAGTATTGATGTTTTTATTTTCGTCTACCACGGTACGATCGGTGTTCACGTTATTTGATGTAGGAATTGGCACAGTGGTGGCAGATTGGCTCGGTTTTTTGGTCGGTTGAAGCGCGTTAATCTGAAATACAGCGACGAAAACTTGAATATACATGTACAAAGTGTTGAGAAAATTCAACTATACCTGCTTTGGGGAAGATTGCAGTCGATTTGTAGGAATCCTTTGTGGTATACCGTTTGTAGCCGGCTTCGTGGTCAACTTGGAAATACCTTCGGTGATTCGAGACACAGACGAGTTGACGTTACGACGGGTACTCGTCGACATGTCTGCGCTTTGCGAGAAACTCTTCGTATCGCTTTCCACCGGTTTCCTCTCCGATAACAATCTACCTCCTAGATTCGGCAATCTACCGAATATCGAACAATCGTAAATTATCGGTTGCGTAATATCGACGTTCACGGTGTCGTCGGTGTCGTTGACGATGTCCTCATCCCTGGTGGTATTCTGCCTTCGACGTCGGATCGGCTGCAGAGGGTAACTTTTATCGCGTCCTATGGCCGTGGCGCGATTAGTAAGCAAGGCTGTTTGTAGTGGTCGTCTGATTTGTTTGCGTCTCTCTTCGAAAAGCTGGCGCACCTTGCCGATGTTATTCCTCGAAGTTTCGGGAGCGCTGGCTGGTAAATCGCCTCCGCGATAGGAATCCGCTATTTTACGTAGACCGTCATCGCCTTGTAATCTGCGGTCGTTGTCATCGTATGGTCGTCTTGCCAGTTGGTCCTGTTTTCGGGCAAAATGCCGTAATTTTAGCACGATTTATATCGTAAAATTATTAAGTAAAACAAACTGCCATCGATGGAGTAATCGCTCAATCGAGAAAATAAAATTTCGGAAAGATATTTTGAAGTTATTGCGCTTATTAAAAAATACTGGTAAAGTATTTGAAGTCCATCTATGACGTATTGAAAATGGCGTCGATTCGTTCAAGAATCATACTGAACGATTCGCTTCATATTGGTGATTCGTTTTCATTCGTTCGCGTATCATATCTAATGAACGAACCAATAGAATGTTTCACTAGTGATTTACGAATGATTTTAATAGATTGTCGGACAAATTAGTTTCAAACAATTATCTTCCTGTTTGTGCGATTTGCAAACGATTTCAATAAAATTACAAACAAAACCAACGAAATAATTTATCAATTATCGAATGTGCAATTTAACAGTGTTGCCGATTCTACCGATTTAAACCCACTTCAAAATTAATTTCGCCTGTACTCGAGTGAAGAAAAAAAATCAGACGAAACTTTCCTAAAACAAATAAAAAATGGGGAAAAAAACTTTTTAACAAATCGTTCGAAAAATAAGGTAAATTTTAATCTCGACGGATTTCAATAGAAAGAAATGGTTTCTGTATTGATTAAAAATAGTAATTCGACTAAAATAAATATTTTCGTTCGTTTAAAAACAATTCTATCGACTGCGGTACGCTCCGTAGATATTTTTGTTTTGGTTCTTCAATCTTATTAACTTCGTGTTAACGACGATAAGAACGTCTTTCCGGCGACCGACGCGAAAAACGAAGGACAAAAGGATTGGAAAAATAAATTATTTCGAAATCGTCGCCGCTACCGTTAGCTCCGAAAGCCCAAAGCGGTATCGAGTTTTTATGTTTTGGTCGCGATAAAAATAAAAAGAGAGTGAAAAAAAGTTGTAAGAGGGAGGAATAGAAAAAAACACGATGCAATAAATCGACGAGAAGCCTCGAGTACGTGTAAACACGGACGATGATTAAGTTTGGGAATACCAAAGAAATAAGGCAAAGGTTTAACGTCGAAAAGAGATTGTTTTCTAAGCAGTCGCAGATGAAATAAAAAAAAAAAGTTACAAAAGAGAAGGTAGGTGGAAGTGTCTGTGTGTGCGTTCGCGAAATATTTCCGAAAAAATTACACTAATTGTTCATTTTCGATGAATGACCGACAATTTTTCACGAATTGGCAACACTGCCAAAGTTTGCGACGAAATAATTATGTATTTTTTTTTTTAGATTAGTACATAGTGCGTTTATTTTTTCGTAATTTTTTTTTAAATTTTTTAAATAAAATTTAACCTTGTTGATGAAGAGGGGGAGGTGAAGTTGAGAGGGTTTTAAAAATATGGTAAAAATATGGTAGAAAAGTAGTGATTGAGGGGAAAAAATCCGTTAAATTGTAAAGTTGATTTTTCGATTTTTGGCGAATTTTCAAAGTTTCAGAAATAAGTGTTCTTTAAAGCAGAGTCGGGGTAAACGTTTCAAACACGCGGTCTCATTTTCTAAATTTTGAAAGTTGAAACGTAACGAAACAAGACAAAAAATAATAAAATTATAATACAACAGAAAGTCAAAAAATTTACAGTACTTTAGGAGGTAAAACCCTCACCATGTACCCTTATGATACCATATCGATCCCCCCTCCCACTTTTGAAAAAATCTGTATTTAACATTTGGTAAAGGTCAAGTAATTTTTTAATATTCAAAAATCCATCAAAATTTATGAAAATTGAGCTAGGGGCTTGAAATTTTGACCTCAATTTGTTCTTTTACCTACTTTTGTGGTACCAACAATTTTTACTTGACAAATTTTTCTTCAACTCTTATTATCACTTATCAAAAAACGTATTCCAGAGTATTCCATCGTTTTATTGCCTTCTGGAATATTTTTAATTTCCATCGTATCTTTGAAAATATCGATTTAATTACGAAAATGGTTCATATGTCTGCGATGTTTATCGAATTTATAATCAGATAAGTGCTTGAGGTCGCTTGTTTATGATAACGATGGCGATGAGGCGCTTTTAAGTGTTTATTTTCATTTGCAGTAATATCGATTCGGTGACGAAAAGATTCTTTGAAAGTGTTGTTGTTCTAGAAATACGACGAAATATCGAACCGATTTAGAGGGCGAGAAGGGGGTGTGTGATTGATCGCCCTAAACGCTTTTCGACGCCTCATATCGACGGAAATTTTCCAATCAATGAAATATCGAGCATTTTTCTCAACTTGTAGTGGGTCAAGTTTTTCGCACACGTGGTCAGCAACACGATGTGAACACGGCGCGAAACATCACACGTGTATAGGTGTCCGAAACGATGGCGGAAGCTTGTGCGAGGTGATAATTTGTACGCGAAGTACGAACCTGTATTTTGAGAGCGTTGAAATTATCGAAGTACGACTGAGTCGGCAGGACTTCCTGAGATGAGAACTTCTTGAGGTTGGCCTTAGCTACCGGCGGCGTGTTGGAGCGACAGGTGGCGATTCTGTCGACTAGATTCATCAAGAAGAGGATCGCGAATACGAAGGATCGACGGAACGGTGGCGACGTCGTCGTCGCGGATTGTCGCGCCTAATTACGAGGTACGCGATTTTTCGGCGTTTTTTTTTCCTCGGTCGTGTTTCGCGATTGTTGTTGTCATCGTGCGACGGTCGTTATCAATATGCGAAGGGGCCAATTGTAACGTTGCGTGGTCGCGGTCACCCCGCATGCTCGACCTGTTTAACCCGCTCGTCACCGAAGTGAATTTTTTTTCGCCGATGTTTGTTGCTACGATACGATGAAATTCTAATACACGTATACATTGACCGAGCGAACGAACTGGCGGTTTGATGGCGGCGGGGAGGAGGAGGGTGGACCATCGAAGTGGTTTTTGGATTCGTATAATACGCCGCCGTATAGTAAATCGTATATGCACGCGGATATAACGAGACCTTTGCCCTCGTTAAATTGCGAGAATACCTTTGCAAGATGGATATACGCCGCTTAACATTAACCCTTTTTCTATCCTCGTCTTGTTTTCTCTTTTTTCGTTCTCATTTCGCGTCCCGTTTCGTAATGGCGTTCGTCGGCGAAAAAGCATATTCGTGAAATTATATATTTCCACACACACACACACACACACACACTCTCTCGCGCGCTAGAAAAGACAAAGGTCGTCCGGTGAAAAGTACCCGATAAAAGGCATCTTTGATTGCAAACCGCTTATACGTATTGTTTACGTCGTTTTAAAAATGTATCGGAATAGAAAAAGTGATAGAGTTGGGAGAGAAGGGGGGGATGTCAATGTCGTCGATAATGCATTTACCATTTACCGTATTAATGTGACCGAGTTGCATGCGGATGTGTTTAACTCTTCCTCTTCGTGCCATTCCTTCCCTTAACGACACCTCCGACTTGTCGATTCGGGTCCCTTCAATTTGTTCGGACTCGTTTGCCAGCTTAATGACGACCCCTAACTTTTAGTGGTCACCTTTTTTGTTGTCTTTTTCGATGTCGTCGTTTTCTTTTCGCGTGTTTTCTCGGTGCGTGTTCCTAAACGGTGTCTCTTTTCCGCGTCGATGTCCATAATTGATGAGATTTTTCACGGCAAATAGGCGGGCGACATTGGCTGACGAGTTTAAGGGCATCGACAACGCGACCGGTCGAAGTGAAGTCAGTGAAAGGCGTCGTAAACGAGGAAAGGTCAAGTTTTAACGTGTTTTCGCCGATAGTCGAGTAGAAAATACGAACTGTTAAGGTATTATCGCCGAATTGGTCGTTGTTTTGGGAAACCCGTCGTTGCTGACGCGTCGAGAATTTAATTTTACGTAATTAAGGTCATGAGCAATTTCCGCCGCACTGCCATACATCGCGAGTAATTCGAAATTGAAGTTTTAACCCATCAGAAATTAGTCAGTTGTTGGGAATTGAATGTTTCAAAATTTTCAAAATCAACAATTTCCTCGTAAAGTGCATCCAAAATGAAATTGAACGAAAAAATTGAAAAATCGTGAAGAAACGCCCGTCAAGTTGGTACCGGCCGCTGGGTACTAGCGGAAGATGTACGCTTACGCGCTCAATAAAACGAACGTTCATGCGAAAGATCTTCCGCTAGTATGCAGTGGCTGGTATCACTTTATGGGCGTACGTTCGTGATAAAGTAGTTATGACGTGTAAGCGGTGCACTTTCCACTAGTACGCGGTGGCCGGTATCGAGGTGACGGGAGTAAGTTCGTTATTTTTTGATAATTTTTTACGCGAAAACTATCGATTTTTTCGGTTCATCTTTACCGAAAAACCAACTTATCAACGTTTTTCGAAAGTGGCATTGCGACCTATCAAGATAGGTTAAAATTTTACTAGGGATCCAAAAACCGTAATTAAAATGTTATCGAGTAAGTTTTGAGGATCTTAAGCTCAAATTTGAGTCAATTACTGAGTTTTTCCTCGAAGGTAGTCTTACGATATATCAAAATGGGTTAAAATTTCACGAGAAAATCAAAAATCCAGATTAGTTTTTTTTCTAAGGCAATTTCGAGTATATAACTCTCAGATTTGAGTGGGTTTTTAATTTTTTTTCTCTCAAAAACGGCCTTGCAATGCATCAAAATAATTATGCTAAAATTTTACAAAAATCGAAAATAACGTTAAAACTTTTTTCGAGTCGATTTTGAGCATTTAAGTTGGCTTTCACATTTGAGTGAGTTTTTGAGTCTTTTTTCCGAAAATGGTCTTACAATACACCAAAACGGGGTTAACATTTTGCAAAAAATCGAAAAATCGTAATGAAATTTTGTTTGAGCAATTTGTGAGAATTTTAAGCTAAAAATTTATCCAGAAAAAAACTTTATCTGAATTTATTTCCTTATGGAATTTAACCTATTTTGATGCATTTCGAGATCACCTTTAAGGGGAAACTCAATATTCCACTCAAATTTTGAGCTTAAAATTCTCAAAAATTTCTCAAACAAGACTAATTAATATTTACCCTTCTGATATCAGTTTTATACTTTTTTCTTTTCTCCTTCTACCCTTCATTTTTATTCTCGCCATTCTCCGTCATTCTCCCAAAATTTCTCAAGTAAATTAAGACAAGAGCCTTCGTTTTTTCCCTCCATCAAAAATCCGCGTCAAAGGTTGATTCACCTTGGTTAATTAGCCAGACCTTTTTTAAGAGGTTCGATGGATCGCCAGCCCTGCCTATGTGAATTGGAGTTTGAAACTAGTGTCTCTGGTTTATGCTTCGTTTGCGCTATATCCCTTCCCCTTTGTTTTCAAAAAACCCTTTGGCCAGGTCTAGAGACGTACTGTTATGTAGGCTCGTGTTAATGGGTGAAAGTAGTGTCAATTTGTGATGCTATGATTTGGGGTTGGAAGAGCGTGTAGGAATTCAGGAGAAATTATACTCACTACAGGATCACGCTAGTTGAGGAATATCCTAAATGCGTCAATGTGCACAAACGTGTGCCCTTCATTTTCACCTCCCTCACATAAGCTACATTGAGCTTTTCCAAGAAAAAAGTAATTTTTTTTTTAAAAACGAACCACAATTTCCGCACAAGCGAATCCGCAGATGAGGACGTGGGTTTTTTATCCTCGTCTCTCTCTCTCTCTCTCTCTCGTACAATAACATTGGTGTTCTGCGGCCTTGTCTCGTACATTTCCGCTAAACCTTTTGGGAAGAATAAATAAAAATATCGAAAAGAATTCTCAAACGGACAGCATGTTTTCATCCCTGGAGACCGACATACACCATCCGGCCGTTCGTCTCCTGTCCCACGTCGTTGCTAAATGGTTTTTTTGTTTCGCGCGTGTTTCGTTTGACGTGAGTAACACGACGCGTGTATTCGTCGGTTTTCCCAAGGATAACGAGCCGTTTAGCCCGCGGAGACGAGCTTTTCTCGACGAAATCACTAGTACTCGTCGACGTGTCCGCCGGCTACGTGCAGACGTTTCCTTTACAATGGTCACGGTACACGCTCCAATTACTTCGCTGTATACCTTTTCTTTTTCCCTTTGAACTTGGTACGAGTTCGTGCAAGAGCGAGGAAAAAAAAAACCGCCGTCGAGTCGTATATTCAAAAAATAGGGGGAAACGTCGGGATTCGCGTCGTCGTAGTCGTCGCCCCGGCCCTTGTGGCTTGGTCAAAGGAGACGTACTGACCTAAATTTTCACCATCGCCTTGTTTCTACTGTTATCGCAGCGACACAATTTACACGTAGACTCGCGCTAAATCCATCGTATCCACTTAGCACCCCTCCCCCTTCACGGTTTCGCGCCTTTTGTCGACGCGTTATTTTTTATACGTGATATATGCACGCTTCGTACTCGTATATAACGTAATACTTATCGCGTCGTATGTTCATTTTCACTTCCTTTTTTTTTTTTTGGAACGCGTATATTTATTTTATGTACTTTTCGGTACACACGTCAAAAAACGCGTGCTTTTTGTAGCCGTGTACGTATGTGCGTTTGTTTGTGTAAACGCTTTCTAGATTACGTGTATCTCGACGAGAAAAGAAGACGGCGAGAAAAATCGAGAGAGGGTGGTACGCGGAAGAGGGGTGACGAAAAAGTAAACATTTTTAGTTCGCGACGTTACGCGCTGTGTAAGGATCGTCGAAGGCTGCGAGTTTTCCGACCCCGCCCGCCGCCCCTCTTCCATTCATCCCTTCAATTTTAAACTCGTCATTCTTTCAATAAACTCGTATGATATATGCATACTCGTCTTATATGTATTTCGATGTAATTTACGTTGTTTGTTTTACCCAATATCACGCTACGACCCGCTCTCTTTTCCTCCACGTGTCACGTCGCTGTTGTTTCTCGTCGCATAAATACGCGAAAATTCACACTCCGGTGCTATCGTCGTGTATTACAAACGAATACGACGACGCGTTAATGCGAACGAGTGCGTCGGATTTTGTCGAGGATTAGCGCGCTTTTCGAAATGTAAACGCGAACATGACCTTCGATAACTAGTTGAACATTGTACCTTTATCGTCGAGCGTGAGTTTTCAGCTAATTATCGAAAAGTTTCACCGAGATGGGACGGACGATTCGTCGTACGTCCTTTTTCTCATGGAAAATGCATGGTCACGGCGAAAGATGATTTTTCAACTCGCGTCATCTTCGCCGGTATCGAGGAAGAGGCAAAAAAGCGCGTTGTCGGGTTTTCATGTTGTTTTTGGTGGGGAGGGGGGGTGGTTTGTCAATTGAAATGAAAATTGAGAGATAGTGGAAGTGTTCGATCTTTGAAAAAAAATTCACGTTTATATTTAGTCCAGTAAAAGTAGCCGAAAATAAGGGTCTATGATGCAAATCGCAGAATTCAGCCAAATTTTGATTTTGTGGGTCAATTTCAATGTCCTGATTGCGAATCCGAAGTAATTGAAGTCAATACATTTTTCATTTGTAATAATTGAATAATTCCGAAAAAAAGGTTTAAGGAGAGGGGAAGCGAGCGACTCTCCGGGGTCCGCTAGATATTCTCAAAAAAAGGCTAATATAACGTTTTGAGCGTTTTCGTAGTGACTCTGATATCGTTTGCATGCTTATTTCAAGCATGCTCTAAAACCCCTCCTCTTCAAACGATTATAGCTCCATCCCCCTTCGACGTATAAATTTCGTTGACATCTTATTCGACGTGGAATTTGATGTAAATTAATTAATCATATATATATAACTACAATTGCGTTACGGTGAATATTTTTCGAGTTATTGCGCAAAAACCGAAATTCGGGGGCTAAAATTCACAATAGGGGAGAATGCACATTCGGTATACTAGGGGACTCCTCGGATACGCAATCAAGACATCGAAATTGATCTATAAACAAAAATTCAGCTGTCCCCTCCGATTTGCATCATTCAAAGTTATTTTTATTGGACCAATTCCCAAGAATGTGCTTTTTGCGAATTTGAAAATTATTTTTCCAAGTCCGAGAAAGTACTTAAACACTAAAAGTACCGGTTTTTTGGTCATTACTGAAGTATAATATGTATATTATGTATATACAATGTAGGGGTGATCTTGGCAGGAGGAATGAAGAGCGTGTCCTCGACGTTGAGAAGTTCAAGGAAGTCGCCCATAAAGTCATCAAGCTGCATGTTTAAATAAAATTCGCAGTGATTTTTCAACGAACCGTACATGAATCACCCCTTCCCAAGCTGTGAAAGATTTCATATTTTTGTGATGAAATACGCATTTCTTCCTACTCCCGTTTTTTTCGGTAGAATCTGAATAGCATATTTTCAGATTTTTTTCGATCACTTCAACCCTTTCAAAACGCGTTTTAAAATTTTCAACCAAGGCCCAACCCTGCTGAAAAAAAAAGTTAATGGAAAATGAAAATTTCAGTATGTATCGAAACTATCGATGTATCGCGAGCGTACGCCCGTCGCTTTGATACCGGCCACCGCGTACTAGTGGAAGATGTACGCTTACTCGGACGTTCGTACTGACGAAAGTGGTTATGCCGCGTCGACGCACATCTTCCGCGAGTACGCGGTGGCCGGTATCAATGCGACGGGCGTGCATTCGCGATTTTTCAATATTTTTTTACGCGAAAATTACGAATTTTTTCCAAATTTTTTCATTTATACAAAATTTTCCGTTATAATTATCGCGACGACGACGATGGCGTTTACGTAGAAAATGGATTAAACGTTGAAATTAGGACAAGTTGACGAAGAACTAAAACCTCGAAATGTGAAGTTTATTTTGCGCTCTCTCCTCCCCTCCCGCGTGGATTTCCGGTGCCGAAAAAATTAACGTATTTGACGACCTAATTACGTCGTCTTTTTCGCGTTTTTTTTTTCGTTTCTTTTCGGACGTTGGTGTTGAAATAATGAGGAAAGTACGTGGAAATAAAAACAAAAACTAGAAGTCATCCCGAGATTTATTTACGACCGAGTTAAACGCTCGACGAACACGCAACCTAGCTCGATGTTGGAATTCGATTAAAAGTGCGTTTTAGTTTTTTTCTTCTTTCGGTAATTTTTATTTAATTAGTTTACGCTTCGTTTTGGATGATTCGTTTTAATTGCTTTTAAATCGCAGTGCTTGGTGGGTTCGATTTCATTTTGTTGGGTTGAGCTCGAGGTAGTCGATGTTAACGCGATGTTCGCGTGCACAGATAAGGTTTGATTTGGCGGAGTTGCAGGTGCGACGCGATTTCGGTCGAGAGATCGTACGAGGGGAGGAGTTGGGGCGATTATATTTTCGGCCGAAATACGTGTTGCGTACCTTTTCGATGGGTCGGTGATTGATTTCAACGCGAATGGGTTTTTTTCATGTCTCGTATTCCTCCTCCATTCGCACCCTCTTCCTTCCTATTTCGCGTAATTATTTTCGAAAAAATACGTCTAAAAAGTGGAGGTTTTTTACGTAGCGAATTCTTTCAAAAATTGAGGAATTTTGAGTGATTGTTGTTTAACGGGAACGGTTGAATATTTCTTTTTTTTTTTTTTGGAAGAAAATATCGAATATTTTGGAAAAATTGTAATCTCGATATGAACCAACGAACGTATCTCGCTTGATTTTCAAGCCAATTCCGATATTATTTCAGTGTGAGTGTGTGATGACAAATTTTTCGACGAGAAAAACCTACGTTCTGATTTACGATCGGTTTGCATCGCTTGTGATTTACGTAATTCACCGTTCTCCTTCTGCTTTCCCACTTACACGCCTTCGTATGTTGCTCATCGATCTAAATTTAAATTGAAAATGACGTGAAAATTTTTTTTCGTTTTGTTTACTCGATAAATAAGTCACGTTTTTGACGAGTAACTCGACGGTGTTTGTTTTATCGCATGTTTGATGGTTTTTTTTCTCGTGAGGGGTATGCGGGGAGAGGGTTCTTGCGACATTCGGTGCATGAGGCGGTAAAGATGGCGTGTTTTCTTATTTTTGACTGTACTTTCCGTTTGTTACTTTTTTTGTAATTTTCAACAATTTTTGTTCCGAGATTTTTTTCCCGCAAAAACCACCTTAACGATGAATGAACTCGTCGACGATGGGGTTGTTTTTGAATATTTCGTGTTTTTTAATATATTTTCGAAAAACAAAACAATTGCTCCGGGACGGGGCTGTAATTTTCGTATTTTCATAAAAATACACAAACTTAATTGCGTTTTTCATATTTTCGTGATTTTCGATTTTTAGTACTTACCGAATATTTCTGCGAAAACTGAACCTTTTTACTGCAAAAAAATACAATAACGGCGAAAGAAATTAGCGAAAATAGCGAAAAAACGAATTAATTACGCGAATTTCGAGTAAAGTTCACTTAAACAGACGATACACGGTATTCGCGTTGCGACGCCGACGATACGAGTAAGACGTGGTAAACCGGTTGAGTACGGTTGTGATACGATGATGATGACGACGACGCAGACGACGCAATGAGAATTAGCACGACGAAGGAGAAAGAGAAGTGAAGGCGCCATAACACACGAGAGTATACTCCGTATAAGGAGCCCGCCTCTCTTTCTCTTGGTGGTAGCGACGGCGAACGCGATCGGGGTATCGGCCGTTATCCAAATAAGGTCTCACTTCGAGGTTAGGTTTTTTTTTCTGCGGCTAAACGAAAATAAGAAACTCTTTTCCTGGCTGGACGTGTGGATGTGGTGGTTTTAGCGGGGTGGATTTCGCGAAGTAGGCGAGCGTCGACGATTGTAACCTTGACTGAGGCCGCGTAGATTTATCGCGGCGTTCGACGTTGGTCGGACGAGACATGTCCGAGGGAATTATACGCGGGGTCGCGTTGCAGGGACGCGAGGTACTTTCGAGTCGGGATGGATGTACCGTCGTCGTCGTGTGGGTGATGTGCGTGGTGTACCGGTACCACGTTTGCTTTCGGGATTTAATGATAAGCCGCTTGTAAGTTGTAAGCTGCGATTGCGTGTAGTGGAGGATTCGCAGCAGTAATTTCTTTGTGGTTTTTTGCAGACTGTAGTAAACATCGAAGGGGAGTTTCAAGTTGCGGATATAGGCTCCGGGGTTTTGTTCATTTTACACGCCTCATCACATTTGACGGATTTTGCTGACGACCTAGTGGATTATTTTTTTATTCCTAGTTTTTCTTTTTTTTCTTTCTGTGGTAGTGAATTGTGTGATTTTGTCCTAATACTTAAGTTTATATCGAGAGGAATTGGAAATATAGTCGATTATTATGTATTTGAGGTAGATATACTGGTTCGAGATGGTTTGAGGGTCTGCTTGGTGTACTCGATTTATTGGGAGGATATTTTTAACGATGGTTTGGCACGAGGCGCCCACCTAGATACTCGAAGGTGAACGTGGTACACCAAGGAGTGTAACGGACTCGGTGACTTCGGTCGGGCGAAATTTCCCTTCATCTTTTGCTCACTAAGCGACGAAATGTGGAAAGTGTTTTTTGATAAATTTTTGTTGTAGGGTAACGACGACGATTTTTTTTTGCGGAAAAGTTAATATATTGGGAGTGGTCTTTGTGTGCTGGAGCCTTCAGCGTGATTTCGGGATTTCCTGTAGTTTTACGAGTGTTTGGAAAAAATGTAAAAATGAATTTGGCCTATCTCAAGTTCGCTTTTTTGTCTGCCAAGAAAACTCAAGTCCGCGGTTACTCTTGTAACGCGTCATATGACAAAAAAAAAACAAAATTTATTCGGCACAGGCGGGGATCGATCGATCAACCGTTGCGCGACGCGAGCGAAACTATACCGTTTACACTACTCGCCGGTAAAGTATGTCGCACAATGGTACTTATAATCGATCGATCCACCGATCGTGCTCCTGACATTTTTTTATGCGAATTCGCGATCAGTTGATATTTTGCAATTTTTAATTTTCTTTTTTTTCTCTTCAAACGTGAAAATCTCGGAAAACGACTAAATCCTTCGTCATTGTCGCCTAATCTAGATGAAATGTTAATTTTTCGTCGTCGCAGAAAACCAAAAAAATACCAGAAAAAGTCGTATAATGTTTCATGAAGGCTTTTCTTTCAGATACATTCCCCGAAGCTTCGCCGCGAAAGGCTTAGAAAAGTTTTTCGAAAAATTCCACCTACACAAAGGAAAGATGGTAGAGCTAAGGAAGATGGTAGTTTTCGGCACATCTACGAAGAGGCTTTTCTCGGCGATTCTCCATAATCGCAACCCCGTTGCTAGGCAATTCAGCTTCCCCAATTCCCAACTCCCTTGTTTTAAGATCGCAGACTTAGCAAAAATAAGTTGGGCTTATTGCGACAAAATTTTTGTATTCTGGCGTGAAAACGCCGTCGAGGTGGAAATTAAACGAGAATATTTCCTGTGATTGCTGTCGCGCGGGGGAACATCCGCGTAAGCGATGAAATAAGCTGTGACCTTGTCGCCGCGGCTTTAGTGCGACAATGCCAATGACGGCTTCCACATAAGGGTATAGCTGGATATTTACTTTCACCTGGAATTACGGGTACGCCACGCGTGTACTCACGATGCAGCCAAAGCGAGGGTACGCGGTGGTAGATAAGTGCGAAAATACGGGTGTAATCGATGCGCACCCTAGGACCCTTTCTCTTCTCACTTTTTTTCCAGTTTCCGAGAGGCAAATAAATGGGGCAGATTTCGTTTTGTTGAACAATGCGGCGTATAAAGTACCTCGAAATTGGCCAGTTAACGCGTACACGTCGACGATTTGATGTTGACGATGACGCGATGTCGTTTTTACGGGCTTTTCGTCGGAGCGAACTCGACGAAAAAATTACCGCCGAAGAAATATTACCGACATGTGTTAGGTGTGGGGGGAGGGCGGCGGGAGGAGATGAAGTTGACGAAAATTGATAACACGTAACGCGAACGTGCAAAATTCGAGAAAATATTTTTCCTCGGTAGCTCGCAGCCTGTGTATTTTTCTGCGTTGTGCGGTGTGCATGTGTATGCCTACTGCCTAGCTTTGCGCCTACGTCTATAAACGTTAAAATTACCCTGTATTTGGTACACGCGTATCCCACGTAACAAAAGGAGATCGTACTAGGGATTTTTTTTTCATTAAGGTTGATACTCGAGAGAGTTTAGTAGTTGGCGTTTCGGTTTCGGTACCGGTACCGAAATGAAACATTGTAAAGGGTATTATTGACCGCGGGCTCACATTAATTCTCCATAAATTTACCAAAACGCTGTACACGTATCGTTAAGTCCTGTTTGGCCCTTTTTTTCCGAGTCTATAAATCGTATCGCTTGGTACGTGTAATACACTTCTTTACGAGTCGTTGGTTAACCATACAGGGTGTTCCGAGATAGAAGTAAGGCCCTCAATCCAGAAACTGTACAACATGAACTGAGTCTATGTATGCATGTTTGCCTAACCTCCGAGCCAAACGGGCAGCGGTATACTCTTGAAAAAATTTTTTTTTAATTTCGTTTACCGATTTTGAATAATTATACCTCAATCACTAAAATAGATAGAAATATGCGGGTTCTTCTGCGAGAAATAGAATTTTATCTAGATTATTCTAGTGTGAACGATTTTTGTGTTTGGTCGATATTCAAGGTTGTAAATGACTAATTAAAGAAGAAAACGTGTTTCAAATTGTGAAATTTTTCATCATTTTTATTGAATTATTCAAAAATTTCTTCTTATGACATGTATAACTTTTCAACTATGTGAGATAGTGAGGTGAGGTTTGCTGCATTGAACAGGACGGTCCTCAACCTTCCAGAAACACTTGTCAAAAAGATCGGCATAAGAAGATATTTTTTTAAAAATTACGAATTGATGAAAAACTTCACGCATAACCAGTTACTTTGATGTGTGTTTCTGGAGGGAGTATACCGCTGCCCCTGCGACTCGGAGGTTAGGCAAATCTGCATACATAGACTCGGTTTATGTTGCATAGTTTCTGAGTTGGCATTTTTCGTATTTTATGGCTAATTGTTGTTCGATAATGGTAGAAAAATAACGCGTGACAGAAAGAGTGATATTCTACTCAATCAAAAAAGGTATGAGGAACACCAAAACCAGTAAATTTCGATTGGTTTCGACGAATTTTGCAATTTTGATTTTTCCAAAAATTGGCCACCGTCCAAGTGCAGCTTTCGTTCACCATCGTTGATTAGATAATTTGAGGTGAGTTGAGTAACCGAATTTCGAGTGCATCAAACAGATGAATTTTTTCGATCGATTGCTTGAAAATTATTAAGATTATTTTTTTTGTTTATTTACGATGTAAATAACAAAGGACAAATACACTTTTTATCGTTTTTTTTCCAATATTTATTTATAATTGGTGATTTAAACTTATTTAAATAACGTCTCAGTACTTTGACGTAACGTGCATCTCGTTGGAATTGAATATTTAATAATGTATTTTTGCTTTCTCAGGAATCGCGGACAATTTCGTTTATTTTTCGGTGGAATTTTCGACAATATGACGTCATCTGTGAATATGTTTTGAAAATGCACGTAAGTTTTTTTTCTTTACTTCGCTTAAATATTTCTTGTTGGAATTTCGCGTCGCGTAAACATGCTCGCGAAATTGGCCGAGATATTTCACGAGAACTCCATCGCGGAGAAATTTCGTCTCGAAGGAGCTGCGTTCCAAGTTCGAACTTCGAACGTCATTTAGATATGGTAAAATTGGAATATTATTTCGATATTCAACGTCACGTGCGCGTATCTCGCTACCGTCGGCGGAGGAGGTAAATTTCGAATTGAGACGTTTTCGGGTTAAAACAAAAAAAAAGGAGAAACATTATCCTACGTATAGTTCGTAAAATCGAACAATACCAAAACGACAGCCGATGCTCTCTTGGGACATCGAAGCATTTTCGATACGTTCGCAGATTTCAATCGAGCTTTTGCATAAACAAACGACGCTTCGCGAATCTCGACGGTATTGTAGAAGAAAATACTGGGGAGGGGGGGATTTTTTTTCGTAATCGGGCTTGGTGTTGTTTGACGGAGACAGGCGATTTGCATAGGCAACTTATCTCGCTCATGGATGTTTATTAGTGGTAATCACGATGATGAACGTACGAGTGCCAATATAACTACCCTTCGGTATCGTGAAATCAAGTTAGTAACTGAATAGATACGACCGAGTTTACAATACACCGAAGTGGTAATGTGGTGATATGTTAATGTGTTTGTGAAAAATCGAAAGCGACAATGTATTTAAAATTTTTAAGTCTCGCTGGTGAATTTTTTCAAAAAAATTCTCCAATAAAGTTGTCGAGAACTGAATGAGGAGCAGTTTTGGTACCAACAGTTTTTTACATCTCTTCCAAATTTACTAAAAGATAAACTTTTAAAGCAAATACCGTTGCAAGGTATTTAGCCAATAATAAAAGTAGTCGAAAAGTAGTCAATTTAAAAAAAATTGCGCAATAATTATTCATTCTCGTTGAAGACCGGTAATTTTTTATGAATTGGCAACACTGTCGGAATATGTGAGGTCTTGTATATTTTTTTGTATTTTTTTTAATGATTTTAATTTGATTTTTTTTTTAAATCAGATTTTCTTGTGATCTGAAATTCGGCATCGTTGCCGAAAGAGAGAGGGTAGTATGATAAAGTTCAGAGGTTTTTGAAAATTTGGTGAGAAAGTAAAAAGTAGTGATTTAAAAAAAAATCCATTACATTTCCTGTGCTTAGAAATAAATTATTGAAAAATTGCTAACGTGCGCCCGTTATGTGAATACGGGCCGCCGAATACTAGCGGGAGATGCACAATCGCTTCTCTTGGTATGAACGCGCGTAACCGCACATCTTCCGCTGATACGCGGTGGCCGGTATCAACTTGACGGGCGAACGTTCGCGATTTTTCAATAACTTTTTACGTGAAAACTATCGACTTTTTTGGCGCATTGTGTATAAAATTTTTTCTCCTTATTCACTTTTTAAACGCGTTAAGAAATGTTTTAACAAAAAAATCATGATTTATTCTTCGATTTAGCGTTAAAAGCAGCGCTTAGAAGTGGTTTGGGGTGGGGTTGTATGTTCCCAAACTCCTAAATTTTGATTTTCAACTTGTAGATGCATATTACATCGATGCGTAAGATGAAATTATTTATTTCCGGTCAAGTCTTTTTTGAGGGGTGGTGAGACTTCGGTTGAAGATTTTAAAAGCGTTTTAAAGGGGTTAATTCGATTGAAAAGATCCGGAAAAAAATGTTATTTAGGTAGACACTAGACAACACCCATCTATCATCAAAATTTCAAGACTTGGTTAAAGCAGCTTCAAGTCTCAAGTAGAAAAGTACGCCCCTCCTTCCCTCGTCCTACCAAATCCAACCATAATATAACTCTGATAGGAGATGCGCACAAACGAAAATTGATGAAATACTTTCAAACACAACTGATTAAGCCCATTTTGACCCCTCTTCCGATATGAGAAACGCTGCACGTATGTAATGTGCGTAATAGCTAATTAGCTATGTAGATGTACCTCACTTCAGCGGGTTATTACGAAGAATGGAAATAATGCTGGAATAATTAGTTTGAAAATATAATAAATCTCTTTACTCGTACACGAATACAATTTACAATACATATAAAAATCATATCACCATTTTTACACACTATATAAATAATAATAGCACTGAATAAGTGATTCTTATTGTTTTTTTTCATTACAACTGGTTCGTGATATCGAGATAAAATATCGGAGTTGCGATTTGAATATTGCCGAGTTATCGAATATGTTACTATTTCGATTGCACGGTTTTGAGAGCTCGAAAATTTTTTCATTTTTATCGACGCCGTCGGACTATGAATTCGTATTTTACCGCGATATCGCAAAATACTCGTAAATAGTCAAGCATTTTGTCTTTCTTTTAATATTTCCAACGTCATTTTCCAAATCGCAACTGCTCTCCGACGCTGTGTCTAATTACATCGTAAAAGTAATCTACGAGTATGCAGTTTTCAACACGATAAACAATATCATTTAACGACTCGACATACATTTTCTTTCCCTCTGAGCCAACCCCTTTCCTCTACGCCGCTAAGATGCGATAGCCGAAATTCGAAAAAACAACGTACATATTTTGTTGGAATTAGGTGTTAACATTTCTTGTTGACTTCTTCCATGTAAAAAGGTCGCCGAATTTATTAAAAATGAAGTAAATAAAAGCAAAAGCGAGAAAGAAATTTAATCGAAATATTTGTATGCGGAACTGCCGATGGCTGTCGAAATGAGGAAAATGGCGTTGTGATTGGGTGTTGGCGCGGCGAAGCATTTAAAGATGTAGCAATACTTCGCAAAGGTCTACGTATCGGTCGAGTTGAACGTCCGTGAATTGCGAAGCGATGGCTCGGCAACGCGCAGCGGAACGTGTCGAGTCTCGGTCAAGGTTTTCGATTTCGTTATGCGCTCATGTATGTACGTCTTGGAATTGCGAAATGTTTACCGCACCTTGTGAATTTTACGTCGGCAACGTGAAAAGCATCGCGATAGAAATGCGTGTTTTTGTTTCGCACCTTTTTTCTCCCTTTCAACAGGAGCCGACGTCGTTTAACGATGTATGCCTCGTGCTCTTGCACCCCCTTGTCTTTGCCTGTGCAACCCTCGTCATAGATTCGCGTAATTTTACCACCTACGATGTCGACGCGTGCGGTATATTTTAATATTTACGACGATGAAATCTTTCCTTGTCCCGATGCCTGGCCTTGTCAAGAAGGAAAAACGAGACGACAGACGAGTACGGCGAAGATGGCGTGGCGCCGGTATTCCGAAGCTCGTATGTAATTTTCTTTCAGGTATTAGGTTAAATTAAGAAATACGACGAGTATACGGAGTAAGATGAATGGGCGAGGGGTGTATCGCAGCTCGGAACATAAAACCCTCGTATATCGGTGCTCGACGCTGCCGGTGAAATTTACCGAGCCGCGGAACACGCGTACGTGACGTGTTGAGTATACGTACAATTTTATACACTCGTTTGCCGTGTTCGCAGTTACCTAGTCGTTAAAGAAAGGTGTCAGAATGACGAATAAATTTACTCGATGGGTGCTTTTTTGCTGCCTCGCGAACCCCTCCTTGGCATTTGCTTTTCTTCGGCTTCGAACGTGCGAACGACTCCGCGTCCCGCGACGTACTCGTCGAAATGGCGTTTTCTCGGCTAATTATCGCTGACAAGTAATTAGCGGGCGAGCGTGTACGAGATACGTTGAGCTGCGAGGATTAAAACGCGCGTGGGAAGGTGAGCGAAGGGCGAGTCGAGCAATTTTTCGAAGCGACGTTCGCGAACGAACGAAATTTCAACGGTGATAGGCTTGTTAGCGGTGGTGAAACGTGGTCTGGTATGTGCTGGGTTGGGCCTTGGTGGAAATTTTTCGGGGAAATTTTCGCCTTTTTAATTCCTTCTCTGGTTAGTCTGATTTTTTGCGTTTTTTTTTGAGGGTTTTGTAACATAGTTTAATGTGCAGATGGATGAAAAAAATGTTTTGAAATTACTCCCAATTTTGTTCATAAGTGAGGGTTTGTATACCTAAATAACGTATTTTTTTAGATTTCTTTAATCATTTCGACCCCCCATCCCCTCTCCTTCCAAAAACGCAATTGATAATTTTCAATCAAAGTCCCATCCTCGTTCCTTCTGAAAACTTCTTTTAGGCGTCATTTTTATAATTAAACCAAAAGTAAATTATTTCTTTGTTGAAAATTGTTTTAATATATTTGCGAGGTGAGGAGAAAATTTTCGTATGCAAAGTACGAAAAAATTTGTAGTTTTCACGTTAAAAAAGCAAACGTACGCCCGTCGAGTTGATACCGCCCGCTGCATACCAGCGGAAGAACCGCTGCATCGCAAACGTACGTATGCCCGTCAAGTTTATACCGGCCACCGCGTATAGCGGAAAACGCGTTAGCTCAATGAACATGCACTTCGTTCGTAACAACGGGCAACCCGACGTTGTTACGTGATGCATGCAATAACTTGCTTAATGCGGCGCTTCGCGCGTTGTTGTGAACGAAGCGCTATCACACCGTGGGAAACGCAGGTGACTGCGCGAATACTTGAATTCTTCACGTGAACAATTTTTTTTCTTGAAATCTACCGATTTTTTGGTCTTTGGCCATATAACGTGTTTTGTTATAAATAATTTGAAGGTGATTTTGTGATTTTTTTCGAGTTGAAAAAATCGATTTTTGTACGTTTTCTCAATTTTTCACCATCATTCCGCCGAGTGAAAATTTTGAAAAAATATTTATATTACTTGGGGGTCAATAGGGCACCTATCACCGAAGTTTCAAAATTTTCACTCAGCGAGGCCGTACTTAAATTGAAAAAAAAATTGAGAAACGTATTTTGGCGGAGGTAATATGATGGTGGAGGATTGTGAGTTTTTGTGTATAGATCATACATTGAGAAAAAAATTCCGACCTGTTTTTCAATTAGGAATTTTTTTCTCTAAAAAGGTGGCGGTTGGGATCTGAAATTTTGGTCATGAATGTATCTCAACAGTATCTAACTACCACTTTGATTTCAATTTTTTTGAGCAAAAAGGCCCAATCGACCTGCTTACTTGGTTATGGCCTTTACCTTAATTCGCGAACTTTCCGAAACATCTTCGAAACAAACGCTTCACCGAATTGTTACGCTTTTCGTGGAACTTGGCGCTAACCAAGTAACTTGCTAGAGAAATCCAACGAAAGAGAAGGGGAAAAAAAGGATACCGGAGATATTTCACAATCGGATATCGTTGGCCGGAATATGTCATTCAGATGTTCAAAAGCCGTACCAATCGACGTCCAAATCTTTCCTCTCTTTCTCCGGGTTCTTTTACTTTTTTTTCTCGACTTCGATCAGACATTCTGGAAAGGTATGCGAAAAAAAGGAAAAAAGGTGCACGAATACACGAGTATTGGAAAAGCTTTAAATGCGGAGAAGAGGGAGAGTGAAAATCCCATCCGTGATTTGAGATCATTAGTGAAACGTGCCTTTTTTTTTTCATTTTTAGTTCGTCTTAGGAGCGTGATTTGTGAAACGTAATACGTTTTATACAAAGGTTCGCCAATTCGATATATTTTCTCGTTGTACTCGAAGTGAGGATATTACTCCTACTAAGATTTTTATACGCGTTGTAAAACGGACACGAGTGTAAAGCTTTTCCATGTTCGTATTTGCGGCGCGGCGCTAATTCGGGGCGAGAAATACGCGTTAATTTGCCGGCTGAAATGTGTGGCGTGGCAAATGAACCTAAAGAGTCGAATCGTCCAATCGATACGAAGTCGATGGACACGGTATACGTATCCGTTAATTTGAAAGTTTACCAAAAGTGGCCAATAAAAAAAAGGGTAAGGTAATAAAAAATGGAAAAATAACACCGACAGGGAAAGGTTATGTAAATACGTAATACTTATTTAGCTTGATTTCGCATCGCGTAGGTAACTAGGTATATCGAAAGCGATGGGAAATTTACCTCGGCATGTTCGGTAGGCGTTTTAACGTTTAAATGCAAGGGACAAGGGTTGGCGTACGGTTTCGAAAATTTAATGTAATTTTCTTTCGCTCGAACGTGACTGGAGGGCTTGTGGAAAAGGTCGCGAACCCGGCGTATCATCTAAAATGCCTATTTTCGATTGCGAAACGAAACGTCGAAAGGGTGTAACACGAGTCGAGCTGAAATGATATTTTGCGTCGAAGTGTGCTCGTATTATTCGCGTGGAGTTGAAAATTTGCCGAAAGCTGACGTTCGACGAGACAAGAGGTATTAATTATGTTTTTCATATCGCGATAGTTTGATTTTTCGGGTTATTTGATTTAATTAGCGATGCTTTTTGAATCGATTACGCGCCGAAAACGAATGTTGTTATTTTGAAAATTTTCCCATCTCTATTCATACTTGGCTTTATTACTCTTCAAGGTGGGGTACCTCTTTGAGGAGTCTTTGTCTCTGTCTTTTGTTGGTGCTGTTTTTTTTTCAATTTCGTATCGATAATGGGTTTTGGCCAATATATAGTCGACCATTGATCCTAACGAAATCTTTTAAACACATTATCGACAGTAAATTTAATCTACTACAAGTCGAGTTATTATATATTTTTTCGTAGCACGCTTCGTTTTCGAGTTATCGAGCAAAAACCTGTAGACAACTAATATTGGACTCTAATTGAGCGCGACACCGGTTCACTACGCCGCCTGAGTTACCCGAGAGTCCGCGTTGCCTCGTGTGAAGAATTTTCACCAACGTTTTCCAAAAAATAGGAAATTTTGATGGACACTTGTGGCGGTGGATACCGTCGAAAAACGTTCGTGACCAAAATTTCAGCTTCCCTTCCCCCCGCCCTTTTTCAAGAAATGATTTTTTTTATCAAAAATCGTATAGGAATTTTTAAAAAAAAAAACAATTGACGGATTTAATTGAAATTTTGCTACATGTGGAACCCTTACAAGGGCTTTCCGTGAAAAAATCAACACTTCTCGTACGAGGCGACACGAGTTTGCCACGTAACTTACGCGGTGTAGCGAGTAAGCTTCGCACTTGACTGTAATCACTACTAGTTTCTTTAGGTTTTTTCTCGATAACTCGAAAACGAAACGCGCTACGAAAAAATATACGATAACCTAAGATGTAGGAAATTAAATTTGCAATCGATTATGTGCTTCAAAAATTCTAATAGGATCAAAGGTTGATTAGATATTCATGAAAAATGCGTCTATGGGGGGAGCTAAAAATTCAAAAATTTCGCGATAAGTCGAATAACGAAATTCTCAAACGCTAAAAACTCGACTTTGAGGGTTTCTCGATGTAAACTTCCCTCCTGCCAAGTGTCTTCGAATTTTGGACACACGATCTGATAAAGGTTCCCTTGTTGGAAAGATGACGAAAGCGCAAAAGAATCCACGACCCGTTAAAATTATCGATAATCGAAAACAATTGGAATTACCGGTTCGACGCGTTCGTCGCGAAATATAATTTTATTCTATGTTGTAAAATTACCGTCCATCGAATCCAATTTTCTCGTCGATTAAGCAGATCGACTATGGTACATATAAAACGAAGAAATGTTAACCTCTTTCGCTAGTCTTTTTCTCGGTGTCTTTTCCTTTTTCTATATAGCGAAGAAAATTTCTCGTATTCGACGTGTTTTTTTCTCTTTTCCATTATTACGCCGAGTATCGCGTATAGCTCGAGTATAAGAAAAAAAAAAAAAGAAACACGAGATACGAAAGAAGAAATACGCGAAGAAGAAAATACGCGAATTCCCGGTTAATACGATTTATCACTTCGAAAATGGAATTTAATTGAACGTCGTTGCGCGTTGTAAAGTACCGGACATTGGTAGTAGGTGGACGGGCGGGGGGGGAGGCGAAGAGGCGGGCATAAATACCTAAGCGTCTTGCAACGCGTACGAAAAAATCGTTAATAACGGTATTAAATAATTTGAAAAAAAAAGAAACTAGGCGCGGCCGGAATTTTTGCGAAGCAAATGCCCCCCGTTGCGTTTTCCCATCGGTTAAATGACGAACAAAACGTACGCGAAAAAAAATTTCTCGACCGTCTTTTTTTTTACGTTTTCCCTAATTTCCAAGCTTTCGACGTCCGAATCCATTTTTCAAACTGAAGTGCCAAAGGAGAGTAGGGGTAAAATTTTCTTAATTAAACTCGTCGAACGATGTTCTCGTCTGATATTCGTAGCGCCTCCGTTTGGACCAATTTTTACGTGTTTTTTTTTCACAGGGAAAAAATGGAATATTTAAAAAGCTGTCCGAACTAGTGAAATATACTTTTTTCTCATCTTCGCTTCGACGCCGCCGTCGTGGTCGCAGCTTCGGTGCTTTTTTTTTCACCACGTTAAAGTCGAAACTCGTTGCGTTGCGTGACGCCCGCGCTGCAAAAATACTCGAAGCGTTACGTATTTCTTTTTTTTTTTCGAATTTTTTTCCAAAGTTTGACACTTTTATGACATCTTTTTCCTGGCCGGTGTCGTAACTACGTGTTTCCCCTTATTGGGGAAGGAGGAGGGTGGAGGGATGGTCGAAAGATACGCGCTGCTTGCTACGTGTATATAATGGCAAAATAGATGACTTTTTCGCTCGTCAAAAAAAGTTGGCGTATTTTTCTCTCGTGGTCGAGTTTCTACTTATCATCCCCCTTCCTTTACCCCCTTCGTAGAATATTGATTAGCGTGAATAATTACGAAGATATTTTTCCTATTGCTGGCTCAGTCGGAGATCGTCGTGGCGCCGTTCTAAGGCATATGAAGAGTAACGCTTTGGAAAAATGACAAGAAAATTTTACGACGGCGAGGGGCCGAAGGGGAGGGCTCGACGAGGAAACGAATGTTTGATGTTCGAGTATACGCGCGGTTACATTTATACATAATTCTTACAAATAATACTAAAATATTCGTATTCAGACTTACTACGTATAACTGTAATTAATCACTTTTGAGAACTCGGCCGATGATAATGTCTTGCTCGAATTGACCGTATCAGTAAAATGGACCATAGACGAACGACGAAATGGCCGACAATATCGACACGTCTGCTAGTAACGACGATGTCTAAATGTGCACGATTACGTAACCTTCGACGATATTGCGACGCTGACGTGCGATATTATAAAGTCGCGTTTATAAGGATTTTTACATTTTTTATTACTCGCCTATACATCGTAAATTTATATAGGATAATGGTCGATGAACATAAAAATTATATATAAAAGCGCTAAAAATTCTACGTTTCAAAGCCACACGATTATAATTGAAAAAAAAAAAAGAAATTCTGGAATGTACACACAATTATAACGTAAGAGAAGGATACAAAAAAATTATTTCTCTCTACAAAAATTACGTATAAAAAATGTCAACGTAAAAAAGCCATTTTGTTTTTAAATCTTACTCGTGTATTACGAAAAATAGGAGATTTTTATCGGGACTGATTTGTGATTTGTGGCGTAACCTAAACGACACGTACAAAATTGACGATTTTTTTTCATTAGCGGTTAGTAGAATTGGCTTAGACGGGGGTGTTTTGTAAAGGCGTACGTGATTGTGTAAAATGTCGTGAAAATTTTATATTTATTTTACGAGAAAATTTTACGAGTGTGGAATTTTTTTCCATTTTTTACGTCTTAATTTTTGGGATTTTTACGTTCCGATAGTTTCTCGTTTCGATGTTCGTGAATGGAAAATTCGAGGATTTTATTTTTTGGTTACGTCGTTGATGCTTTTACGATGTGTCCGAGAGATTTTTCAATGTTTTGTATGTAAGTTGAAATGTACTTGGTTTACGTGAAAATTGATAATAACTAAAAATATTCCTCGTAAAATTTCTCACTAATTATCATATAAACGTTTTTTGCATAAAGTGCTACGCTGGCTAGCAATCTGCCCTCGAAGTTGATTTGAACGGCTTCTTTCATCGAAAACCGAAAATTATGTGTAATATTATTTTTTCTAATTTTTTGTAGCATTATTTTTGTTTTTGAATTTTTTTCTTTTTCAAAATTAATTTTGATCGCATTTTTTTTTTCAATTTTTTGAAGCACAATTTTCAATTTTTTGCCATCCCTAAATTTTGTCCTTTAGGCTATGGTCCACTCAGCCGCTGTAAATATGTGCCTGATGGAATACTTTTAGTTATCAATTTTTTCGTAAACTCACTATCCCTTTAGAAAAACGCCATTTTATATCAAAATGTTCCCTAGGACTCTCCTTGCAAAGAAAAACATGTCCCATCAAATCGGCCTAGGGAAATCAAAACTCTTTGTCTCTCCATTCTCCCTCCCGACTACACGTAAACCTTTGGGATTGCAGCGCGTTCATATAGAAGGCGCTACATCGGTTTTAACACACCGTAAACTCATCGAGTAAACTTTAGGTGGGGAGTGAAGGGGCGTTGTCTTTTACGCGATGGCACGTTGGTAAATACGTTTCACAACTGTAGTGCGCAACTCGGAAAGTAAACTGAAGAGGAAAACTGCTTAGGAGTAATGACTCATGATACTAGTTGGCAGAAGGATAGGTCGGGTATATGCTACAAAATTTCGCAATACGTGTACGTGTACGGTACAAGAAAAATGGAGGAATATATAAGAAGGAATGCGAAGGAAGGAAAACACGAGGTATTTTGTAATAACGCGTGACGTTTTATATAGGAACACATATTAAAAGAATACTGGTAACTTACTATACCATAAATAGTTGAGCACTACCGTCTTTTGTAATTTCGACAAAATTACATAAACGCGTAATTTCTTGGTACCACAGTCTTGAAGAAACAAATTTTAAAAATCGTATTTCGTAGAGAATAGCAAAGGGGGGGGGATAAGAGAATGAAGGGAGCGGCTACGAAACAAAAAAAAAGTACATTTACAGGAAAAAATCAAAAGCTAAAATTCCGCTAGATTCGACGGCGGACTCCATCAATTCGGAGCTGTGCTCCATCGAGGATATGGTTTCGTTGGCAGCCGCATTAGTGACGTCGTTGAGGTCGAAATCGTACGGTATGGTGTCGGCGCCGTTATAAGTGGCGCCACTCAGACCGCTAATGTTCCATCCGAGGCCTTCGCCCCAGCCGCGCCAACTGGTGGTCACGGTGGCCGAAGCGGTGCCCATTAAGAGGCCGGTGCCGGTTTCGCAAAGCATTTTGTTGGTTTTACTGCTGGCGTTCTTGGCGGACGAATTGGAACAGCATTTTTGGTCGCTTTTCGAAGCGCATACGCTTTTGTCGCACGAGCTACAGCAGCTTTTGCATTTCTTTTGCGACGATTTCATATTTGATCGGATACCTGAGAGGAGAGCGGATTAGTGAGGCGGGGAGAGGAGACGGCGCCAATTGAAGTACTTACTTCCGATGTGTACTCCTTCGTTGTTGTAGATGAGTATTTTATCGTTTTTCACTCTGATTGTTACAGCCTCCAGTTTGGTGGAAGGTGCTAATGGCAGCTGCAAGAATGCGACGCGATTCGAAGGTAAGATTTTCACGTTGTTAAGTGATTTAAGAAGCGTCGCGTTCGCGGAATCGGTTGCGAATTATTTTGCATTATGTAAAAATTTGCGCTTTTAATTAGGTTTTACGTTTGTGGGAAAACGTAGAAATCATGAAATTCTATTTGAACGAAATAATGCGTAAATTGAGCAGAATGCGAATTTTTATGCATTTTTTGAGCGAAACTGATCTTTTCTATATTCCTGTCAGCATAAGACTAAAATCATTTCATTTTGATAAATTTACCAAAAATATCATTTTCAGAAAACAATTTCAAAAGAATAAAAAAAAATTCATCGCGATTTTTCAATACATTATTTTCTATAAAATTAATCGAGGGTAGCTCTATGTCAAATTGGTTAAAAGTTGTAGGATAACTGCTGATTTTTTTTTCCATTTTTCATACGTACAGAAGTCATCAAAAGTTTTCAAATGAGGCAACACTGCTATCTCGTTTACTTTTTTTTCATACCATTTCGAAAGTTTGACTTAATTTTGAAATTTCTCTATTGCGGTAAAATCTAAAATCCAAGTCGTTCAACCGACGTTCCGCATTTTCTCCAGTGTTACCATTTTTAACGATACTAATTTCTCGAAAATTTTTTAAACATTTGACGGAAAAAAATCGTTGACGACGTTCCAGCACAATGCCCCCTTCACCTTGCTCGACTTTCGTCAAAAAATTTGTCAAGTGATATTGCGACAGGAAAATAGAACATTTGAGATAGTTTTTTCTGCGAAAAAATCCCTAATTGAAAAGATTTATCGCGAAACGAAACGAATCAACGTGAATTCGCGTTTAATTATCCGCCTTAAAAAGGTTAATTTTGATTGTACGAGGCTTCCCTTCCCGCTGACGCATTTACGTCCCTCGTTACAAAGGGCTGAAGACGGATTAAAAACGAAGTTTTAATTTAATCGTCGGAACAAAGACGCGGAGACGTTTTTCGAAAGAGAGACAAAGTGTACGTTTTCGCGATTATATTAAATAATGCAAATTATCTTAGGGTTCGAATTGGAACGACGGATTCCTGCAAGGTAAATAATTCTCCTCGCGACGTTTTGCAGCACAAAGTCAAAGGCTGTTTTTGCGCCGCGACGCTACCGCTGTCGCGTTGACGCGCGCAAAAAAAAGAGAGACGCGGTAACTCGATAACGTCGCATTAAACGTATTTAACTACGGAATTATCTCGTCTTGCGGGGAGTTTTCCTTGGCGGTGCTAAGACTACGTTCGCGAAGTAGTAAGTACACGAAACAGGTGAATACGTTTACGCGGAATTTACCGTAGATGGGGGAGGCGAGGTGGCGCAGGACGAAAGGCGAATGGGCGATAGGGGGTAATACCTAATAAGGCGCGTGCAACGGTATGTAAAATTCGTATACAAGGTTTTAAGAATCACTTAAAGTTCGTGTTTCTCGAGTATAACGAGACGAAGTTGGCGGATTAAGAAGTACAGTTCTAGAGAGATAAAAGTTTTATTAAAGGGCTTTCGAGAAAGTACTAAAGAACGGGGTCGTTTCGAGAGCACCGCGGCCGCCGACTCGACTTGTGCAACTCGGCGTGCTCGAGATACGTTATTATAGACGATATCGTCGTCGAGAATTTTTCCATTCTTTTCAATTTTTATTACGATTTTGTTATAATTCGCGTTCCGTTTTGTTGCCCCGCGAATATCATTCTTCGTCGAGTGTATAAATAAAGGTAAAAAGCGTCGCGGATTTTTCGCGTGCTTCCCCCCTCCCTCCATCGCTCTCGATTCGCAACCGATTAAGCGAAAGCGTCGGTGAAATGAAAAAAATAAGGCAGGAAGCGCAGACGGGCGGCGAAAAGCTGCTGAAAAGTAAATAAAAAGAAAACACTTGGAAGTAATACGAACCGTATTTGAAATGGCACTCATCCATTCGCTGCAATCATAAAAAATGGCCGCTTTTAAAAGTACATCCAGTCGCAAAACTGGGTCGTAATATGTGCGATGAAATGCTGCTCGCAACGAGCGGGTATTTAACAGGTGTATCGATTTCTCTTCGTTGTTCGGTCGCTCTTTTGTATAGTTTTTTGCTAAATATATTTATCAGCGGTAAATGAGAGCAGATAACGAGTGAAAAAGAGTAATTTTTAATCAAGCCGCGGCTATACGATGTTCCGGCCGGATATCGCGTAGTTTTATCTGATAAAAAAGTAAAACCCCGTACAGTGATTTTTTCCACCAACCGATATCCGGATCCGCGTTTTTTTCCTCGTCTCCCGACGTTAATCGAGACGAACTAGCCCGAGCGTTGAGGTAAAGCACGGCGAACTTAATCGTCGAAGAAACGAGCACCGGAAAGGTTCAGCGCGGTTTTCTTTTCGGTAATTTAATTTTCGACGTCGTGTTTGCGGAAGTTTTTACGCCTTTGATACACCTCCAGTCCTCCAGTCTCCCATCTATGTTATGTTTTAAATTACATTGTCTTACGAAGGGCAAGCACGCGGAAGAGCAAACGCCCACGAAAGGTTACGCTTGGCGGATACTGCCAACATACGAGAGGTTTTTACAACGACGGACCGATAGGGGGTAGGGGAGAATCTTGCCTCTGGGGTTTTTTTCACCCAGAGTTGAGAAAATGCGAACATTCAATCATTCGTTGGGAAAACAATAGCGAATTTTGAGAATATCGGTTGGGATTTTCATCGTTTCACCGCCCTACGAAATGCCTTCGAGTCTTGCTCATTACTGCGGATTTTTCTTCGACTATGTGCATTATGGACCAAGCTATCTACATGAGAGGCAATGCTACGTTGTTGAAAGAATCATTTTTGCCATATTTAACTAGAAATGATTCCTTTAAACCATGAGCATAACTCGCGATAATGCGCGTAATTAACCAATCAGAAGCGTTTTTCGGTTAGGAGTCTTGTTGATGTTTCACCGTCAAAGATGCATAGTTACCTCGGTCCTTATGCATGTACGAATAGTCAAAGGGATGTTTGGTTCAACGGCAAAAATCGATAAAGATGGACGAGAAAATCTTACCACTTCCTAACACTCCATTAATGCAACTTCTAAACGCGTTTTATAATTTTCTACCATTAGTCCCTTCCCTCTCACCCTCTCAAAAAAAAGAGTTAATAATAGAAATTTTCATGCCCTTTATTGATAGGTATTACGCACCTACAAAGTCAGAATTTTCAGAGCTTAGACACCTACTTTTTTTCATTAAAACGTTTTTAACTCGCTGAGAAGATTAATTAGAGAAAAAAACTTCATACGCGATGTGCCGAAAAAATCGATAATTTTCGAGTAAAAAAGGTATTTAAAAATCGCGGACGAATTCGCCCGTTAAATTACTATCGGCCGTTGCATATAGCGGGAAACGTACGTTTACATCGCGACCGCATTCCAACATGAACGCATGTTTGCGTAAACGTACATTTCTCGCTAGTACGCGGTGGCCGGTATAAACATGCGGGACATACGTTCGCGATGCAGCGGTTGTGACGCGTTAGTGGATATCTGCCGCTAGGACGTGGTGGGCGGTACTAACTCGAACGTATATTCGCGATGGAGCGGTTGCGACGCGTAAGCGGTACATCTCCCACTAGTGCCCAGTGGCCGGGATAAACTTGACGGGCGTAAATTCACTATTTTTAAATATTTTTTTACACGATAATTATCGATTTTTTCGGTATATCGCTTATGAAGTTTTTTTTTCTTATTGATATTTTAAACGCGTTGAAAAATGTTTTGACGGGGAAAAATTATCCTTCGATTTGGCCTTTAAAATGACGCAGAAAAGTGGGTTTTAGTGTGTTTTGGTGTGCGCCCGAGCTCCAAGAATTTTGATTTTCGATCTATAGATTTTTTGCCTTATTTTGTGGTGATGGTGATGGTGGTGGTGTGCTACCTCGGTTGAAAATTTTTAAAACGCTTCTAGATGAGATTAAAAAGATTGAAAAAATAGTTCTTGCCCAAGACAAAAATTTTAAGTCTTTCGATTGGAAATTCTACAAAAAAAGCACCCTCCGACGTATACCGTTTTCACGTATGTAATTTTCCCCGTTACGCGTTGCATCGCCGTCCTAACGAGGTCGACACGAAATACGAAAATTTTTTAATCTGCGTAAAAAGCGACGAAAAATCGCGTCCAAAAACGACTTTTTTTCGCGGCCGCGCACCCTTCTCGCGCCAACGCCAATTCACCACTTTGAGTGACACACACGCCAAAGCAAAAGGCGCTGAATAACGTACCTTTTCACATATTTCATCTTTTATCCGAGGCGCAGAGGCGACGCGACGGTTGATTGTTGAAATGAAAAATTTTCTATTAAAAAAACGAATAATCCCGGCTCGTCGCGTCGGCTTCCGCGACGAGCTTTTGTATTGCGAGACTTTCTCGACGTTTGTTTTTTTCTCATTTTGTCGCCCTTTTGTGCACCTTTACGCGAGGTTCGAAACTGTAAAAGCATCGCGAGTGATGTGTAATCTGGCGGAATAACGTGGCTTATGTGAGGAAGAGACGAAAGGAGGACTGGTGCGTGGCGCGGGAGCGGGCATCGTAGCTCACCTATAATGAATATCGCTCGTTTACACGTCGCCAGATGTGTCGAATAATTGTTTATCAACAACGCCATCGGCACAGCGTTCGGATATTATTGGCTTCGGGTGTGAGCCGAGGGCTCGCCTCTGCTCGCTCTTTCGCGCGCATTTAATCGAATCGCGAATCGAACGACGGGCGCGTCGCGAAAATGCGCCAATACACGAACGACGTTTCCAAAAGGTATCCGGACCCGGCGCGCGTCACCCTTCCGCGGGTTTTAATTTAGTAAACGATATGGTCGAGGATTGCGTAAACGGATGTAAATACGCGGTTACACTCGAATGAACCGCCGCCGCCGAAATTTCGCGACGAGGCGCGAGACCGGGGTACAAGAAGGGTCGCGTATTCATTACTCGAACGTCGCTCTTCGCCGCGCCGCTACACGCGGCGGCCGCGGCTACCGAAGCTTAACGGCGAAACGCGCAATAAAGCTTTTATTAGGCGGAATTTAAAAATCGATCGAAATTAAAATGCGATTACCGCGGCGATGTGGTCGCCGCCGCAGCGACGTATCTACACGCGCCTTCGACACGAGCTTCTCTTCTGCTCCTACGAGTTCTTAACGAGCGTATGGAGTACGAGATGTCTCGTCGACTAGATGGTCCTTTCGAAGCAAGCGAACTTTCCCGCGAGCTGGCAACTTACCAAAGAGTCGTTGTTTTTTCCCTTCGTATAATACGAAATCTTTTCTACTTCCGGTAAATAAGAGATTTTCCTCCTTCTACGCCGAGTCCCATCTCGAGATCGCTTTTTTACGTTTACTTGTTGGCGAAAAGTGAGGCGAAGTGGATGGTGCGACGAACGACGAGCTTTTGTTGGGTAAGCGAATGAAAAAACGTTTTTTTTTTGTTTTCCCGTTGAAAATTCAAGAAAACTGTGTAGACGTGGTTTTACTTAAATCGGAAAATGATTATGGCCGAATTTGACGAGACATGAAAAAATCTCGTCAACAAAATGTGTTCCTCGTTCAATTGTTTCTCAAAAATTTTTTTCTCAGGTCGCCTCAAGTTTCGCAAAGACGTCCCAACTAAGGTATTCATATGACATACTCGTACTTTGATGAAGAGGTGAGAAAAAATTGAAAAAGAATTTTCCTTTCTCGTCAACTTTTTTTTTGCGTTGGTGGCTTCGGTTAAAAATTTGAAAACGCATTTGGAGGGGGTGGTTCAAAATGATTGAAAAAGTATAAAAAAAATATTTTTATGTGTTGTTCAAATACAAAACCCCCACTTGAGATGAAAATTTCTGGTCATTCGGTTGAATATTCGGTAAAACAGACGTGCTCGGGAGTTGGGAGTTGGTTTTTGAAAATTTTTTTTTTTTATCCAATCAGCATCGAGAGCCAGTGCATTATAAATTCACGATTAATGGGCCGAACCTTTTCAATGTTTGATTTTAATTGGTCAATTTTAATAATCAATTTTTTCGACTTAATTTTATTTAATGTCGTTTTCGATGAACAGTCCTCCCTCCCCTTCCCTCCTATTCCCCAAGTGTATCGTTATCTGTTGTTTTCTCGCTCTTCGCGTTCGCGTTTTTCAGGTTCACCATCTCTTCTTTTAGAAAAGACTACTCGAGCTCATCTCGCGGCGATATTCAGTCTTCCAATTGTATTATTCTTTTTTTTTTCGATGATTCAAATTTAAAAACTGCACTTCAGCCGTCGTTGCCTCGAACTTGAATAGAATGAAACTGGATAAAATGAAAAGAAAAATTGCTTCGTACGTACTCGAAAAATGCTTAAAATTCTGTACCCGCTCTTGAATAAGATACGAATGGTAAAAGAAAAAAAAAAAATTGAGAAGAATAACTACACGAAGTATAGAACGAAGACGACATGAGGGAATAAAAAAACTCGAAAAACTCGCCCAAGTACGGTATAACGATTCTCAACGTTATCCCTCCCCCTCCCCGCTCGCGCTCCCCCAACAGGCTCATCCGCGCCGCTAAAACATTCGATAAATAGAAAACTTAACGCGAAAATGAAACGCCGGTTTGAAAGAAAAGGAAAAAAAAATTTCCAATTTTATCTTCGACGTTCGCACGTTGAAGTGTACTTGGACGAAAGGTATTTCTCGCTCGTCCGCGTATAAAATATTTCGCCTTTTGAGAACGCCGAACGGCAGAAGGGAGCGGGGAGGTGTTGTGGAAGATTTTTTTTGCGTTTGCATGGTTGGCGGCGATTCGGCGAAGTACAGGTGAAGAATTAATTGATCCGCGAATTCGAGCTGTCGATTGCGCGTTTGAAAATGGAAATTCTTCGATCAGATTACAAGTACTTGCGTTTCTTTCTCTGCGGTTGCTTTATTTCGCGCAAATTTTAATGATTTTATAGCGTACCTCGACGAGGTATCGTTATACCTCGTTCGGATGCCTTTATCGTGGTGTTTTCTTTCGTCGGTATTTTTTTCTCGCCTTTTCTCTCTCTCACTCTCTGTGACGACGACCACCTATCGAAGGAAGTATCGCGCGCCTCAGGATACGCGGTTTCTTTTCAAGTCAACGAGTAGACAATTCGTCGTCGGGCGGCGGAAATTTTTCCGAAGCTTTTGTGCGTGTGCACGAAAGTAAAATTAACGACCAGACTCGTATCGATAATATTTTCGTAAAGTTAAATGACACGAATGACGTGTTATCTTTTATCTGCGCGTAGCATAAGCGATAGAATGAAGTAAGATGGGCGAGGGTGAATGGGAGGGGAGGAGGGAGCACCGTGGAAAAACCAAACTCTCGTATAAAATGATTACGCGACGATACGCAAAAGAAATTCGATTTTCGCGACTTCGCACCCGACAAAGGTTGTTTTCGTTGGCCGTGTTCGACTCGGTGGCAAATAAATTGCTCGAAAAATAATTTCGAAATGATTTAACCCGACCGCAAACGAGGACGAGCCCGATACGTCGAAAAATTGATATTTCAACGGGTGAATGAGAAAAATAGACGCGCGCGCGAAACAAGATAGAGAAAGCTCGGCGAAACGGAAAAATATCTCGTGAAAGATGACAGATGAAAAGAAAGGGCCAAAAAAAGGTATCTTTATCGACGATAAAAAGTCGGAATTACGCGTCGTTGCGAGCATATTTCTTGCCGACGTGAAAAAAGGAAAAAAAAAGGTACGAGCAGATGGAAACTATGACTCGTACTTACTTAACTTCGTCCTCGGAAGTGGCCAAGAACCAGTGTATCTTGAGGTTACTTTTCGTGCCGAATGCCATGAGTTGGAAGTACGTGGCACCCGGTGGCAGTGACGGAGCGCCCGGGATCCGGAATACGAAACGGCCGGCGGCCAGCATTTCGGGCGCATCACGCAGCGTTACCGTACCGTCCGGAGTGCTGAGCTTGTGTTTATCTTTGTACCAGGCTATGGTCGAGTCTTCGTATAGCGCTACCCATTTCTCTTTCCAATCTTTGACGAATAAACGTTCTGCGGCAGAAGTTGGGCAATTAGCGTCGGTAGAGTGGTAATTTCCATATTTGCGAGAAGTCGTTTGCGAACCAGCGAACGAGTCGCTTATATAACAATGTGATATGGACTTGAATGCGGCATTCGTGCTTGATTTGTAAATCAGTCGTGTTCGAGTGAACGATTCGGCGAAAAGAGAAAATATCGGTAATGAACGAATCGTTCGTTTGTGAGAGTCGTTTCTAGACAAGGTTATCAAACAGGTTGTGAAAATAATGAAAAGTAGTGATTTTAAAAATGGGTAGTAAACGTAGTGAAAAAGTAGCGAATTCGGTTAAAATTTCGAGAAAAAGGAGTGAAAACATTAAACAACTCAAAAGACACATGTGTTTGAAAAAATTACAAAAAAATTGTTCATTTTTGATAAAAGACTGTCAATTTTTGATGAATTGGCAACATTGTCGAAATATCTGACGTCAGTTTAATCTTGTGGCACAAGGCGGCCTGGAGTTTGAGCCTGTTGTCGCCTTGTCCCTTGCTAAAGCAAATGATACGTTCATTTTTAATAATTTCAGTTTTAAACTCTAGCTTTTCCCTCATTTCAAAATTCTATCTGTGACAAATTTGACTTGGTCGAATTTTTTGAACGGTAGGCGGGGCCGGAGGGAATTGACTTGAGAAAGGTTTCTAAACGTTTGTTGAGTAAGTAGTGATTTTTCTGAAAAAATAAAATTGTTTGGTACCATTGCCTAAATGTATCGTTCGTTTTTGGGAGTCGTTTGTAAATAATTTGGGAACGAATGAATTGATAATTTGCGAGTAAATAAATGCGTTCATGAGTTTTCCAATAAATCGTTCACGAACGATAAAATGTGCCATGATACAGAACTGGCGAACGGTTCATTGTTCGTTATTGAACGTCATTTACTCGTTCGTGAACGATTCGCTGATTTTGAATCATTTTAGAGTAAATTTACACAAATCATAATAATTTGTAAATAAAAATTCAACAAAATGTTATGAAAAATTAAATCGTTCGCGCGAACGTCTTATTTGCTTATGGATATTTCAACTCCTTTGCTTTGATTTCATTTTATACGCGTTGAAAGTGCGTGCATATAACTTCGAATGATATGTATTCGTTCTCGAATGATTTGAATCGAAATATAAGAATAGAGTCGCATGCCTCGATTTCGATTTATTATACCGCGTTACCAATTCTTTTCGACTGAACGTTCTCGTTGCTATACGCAAGCTCAATATGATTCTTTTGTGTAAAGCGAAATTACTATATTTCTCGTTCGTGTTTTTTTTTCACGCTTACTTTTATGTTTCATCAGATATCCTTCTTTAATCGGCTTTGTGGTTCCTGAAAAAAAAAGAAAGAAAAAAATGTGAAAAAATTCAATTATAACGTTCATTTTGTTTTCTTTTATATGTGAAACGTTATTGGTAGATAGTAGGTGGTTAGGTACCGAGTAAATGAAAAAAAAAAGAACCTAAACGAGCACGAAGATTTAATTAGGAAAACCGACGTCTGGACGATGGAAAGACGCGACGACGGTCTTACCGCATCCGTTGGTTGAAGGGGTTCGTAGAGGGGGGGATGCGGTTCGATGTAAAATGGCGTAGGCGAGTACGCAAAAAGTTGAATTAAGGGGAGGCTAATGAAGAGAGAAGTAAAAAAAATACCATATTTATAGTGAAAACTCGACGGTTGCGGTTATCTCGCCGATGGAAGATTTTTTTCGCATGCAGATGAGATGGCCGGAAGGAGGGGGTAACTTGTTGGGAAAAAGACCATTAACGAGTTGGAAATGCGGCTTTGTGCAAGCGAAGGCGGCATTTTTTTTAGCCGCATGACCAAAACATTCTCTCGTATTAGCGAGTTTATTAAAAAGCGCGTGTAATTTTTTTCCCCCGTTTGCCAGTTAATTCCGAGACCGTTGTATGGAGATGATAAAAGGGAAGATGGGTTTTTGAAAAATAAAATGTGGTTTTTTTTCGATCGAGATTAAAAGCGAGCGTGAAAAATGGAGTAGTGGTTTTTTTACCGTTCGCTTGTTTTTCTGCTGTATTTTTTTGAGCTGAATAAGTTGTCGTGGCGATGTGGGTTTTTGTAATTATTTTAGCTTCTTTTCTGCGTATCGTTACTCGTTCGAGATATTTCAGGGGGAAATAAAAGAAAGTAGTGTAAAAGGATGGAAAAAAGATGCTAAGGGTTTCGATTTTTCTTTATTCTTTTTTCGAAGGCTTAACGCGACGAATTGTATGAAAATTAGGTTCGTCGCGTATATAAAACGTGTGTATTCTGCGTATATACCGAAGCATGCAATCGGGAATAGAGTTCTTCGTACGTTGTTTTCTTACGTTGTTTTTTTTTTTCTTTTTACCATTTTCAGAATTAGACGAGCGTATTGTGAATTTGTTGCGAGAACGCGCCAAGTACGGGGGAGTGATGGCGGGCGTTTTGATAAGCGCTGTGGAAGGCTTTTGTCGATCGAGGTAAGTGATGTGATCGATGAGCTTTTTACGTTCTTTTTTTCGTACGCGTATTTCTTCGTCGTAATAAGCGAAAGCCCGCAAGGCGTCGTTATCGCGGTTACTTCGTCGTGCATGCTGCGTAAAGCGAGCGTCGACATTTTTACGCCTTACGACGCGCTTAAATTTCGTATTGAAATAGCAAATCGAATGATCGTATTTGTGAGGAGTATAATGAAGAATATTTTTAATTATCTTTTCTCGACTTACGGACAAAACATCGGAAAATCTCGCGTATTTGGCAATTTATCGAACAAATGGGGTAAAGTTTACTTTTCGCGTTTTTTCTCGTCAATATTACGCTTTACGCGAATAACGTTAATACTCGTAGCTTGTTATGTAGGAAATTTCATAAAGAACATGTTTAGTTATTATCAATTTTTTCGTAAATCCACCTCCACTCCCTGAAAATCCACATTGTGAATAATCGCGCTCCTATCAATAAAAAGGTCGCCATTTGATACGCGTAAAACCATCAAGTTGATTTTTTAAAATTTCGCTCTATACACTATAACGAAGATTTTAAGCGACGGTACCCATTTTTCAGCCCCACCCCCCATTTTCCGAGGATCCACCTCCCAATGTTTGAAACGCGTATACCGCCCCACCTATTGATTTTAGGAAGAAAAACATTTCGTCGAAATTGTTCCTTGATGTCTCCTCTATACTTTTAGTTATCACTAAAATTCTATGTAGAGCAATCCCCTCTTCTCAAATTTGAGAAAACATTCTACGAAAAACAGGGAAATCTGATTTTCTCGCATTTTCACGAGAAATACCAAAGATACACCAAAATTTGTAATCACAAAAGATTTACAATCCATTTCTCTTTCAAGTAAGCCGAAGCGCGTAAAATTGCTCGCACCCCCTTCATCTTATAGGTCCCACCCCCTCTCATGTTACATTTCAGACGTCGTTTTTACAAGCAAATTTTTCAAACAAAGTTGTTTCTTACTTATTTAGTTGTTACAATATCTCTCCTCACAGTGTCTCTTGCCTCTCAAACTTTAATTAAATTCATTAAGTCGGAGTAATTGACAAACTATGAAACTAACTAGATTTTTAGAAATTACGCAACAAATCTTGGCCAAATTGAAGGTTTTTTTTTGCGATAGTTGAACGGTTTAAATTCATCTTATTGTTAGGGCGGTATAGAAGACACCCAAGTTGTTACCCCCTCCCGACCTTCCGCTAATTTTTTTAAGTGTTGATAAACGTTTCCAAAACTGTTTTCTTACATTATCTCTCCAGGGTTTGATTTTATAGCAAAAGTAGTTTAGTATTTATTTGTTCTACACTAAATTCCCTACAACTCTTGTTTAACAATTTTTTTTCTACGACCATTAGGGGAGGGGGTAGGAGATTTTGAAAAAAAGAATTTTTTAAAAATGCGTAGTCTGGGAGCTCATTAGGTGAAGGATGTTGAAATTAGTTGGTGTATATCAGAAATTATAATTAAGAAAAAAAATTTGCAAAAATGGGGAAAAAAATTTTCAACTTTTCGTTAACCTAGATAGGTGATTATACTGAATTACAAATTCGTATATTTCGATTTTCTCGTTTTCCTACACTTTCCTATTGTTCCCTTCGCATAAGAAGGCGACGTTCGACGTGCGAAGTGCACGATTCCGGTGGAAGCGATTTTTGAAGCTGTGATATCCCACATTGTTTGAGATCGGAAGCGCAGGCGAACCCTGGTGGACATATTTTGGCATTCGCGATGGCGGCGACTGCGGCGAGATGAAATTTCACCGAGTTCGGAATGTACACGTCGTCTTCGTTGTCGTATTTCCGGAAGGGTAAAAAAAACATTACTCGTATTCAAATGAGCGACGCGACGACGCAACGAAATGAAAAAAAATGATGAATGGTATTCTTACCCTTTTGGAATTTGATCGATAGGCTAATGTCATAACGTGATGTAATAAAGGCTGCCTACTTGTCTTTTTCAAGGATCCGTAGTCGTTGTGCGAATCATCTTGTATGTTTGAAGTAGCGCGTTAATAGGGCGTAGTTTTTTCTCTTTTTTTTTTTTGCGAATATTATTTCGTAATATTACGATGTATTGGGCGAAGAGAAAAGGAGGCGAGTTTATTGATACAGGACGTGAAAAATTCCCGAATTGTATGTTTATATTTTTTTTCAATTTCTCGGAATTTTTATTAAAGACGATAGCAGATCTTTTTCAGCGCATTTTTTTCCTCTACACGAAGGTATCGCCTGTATTTTTAGCGTTTTCTCGGGAATTTACATAATTCGGATATTCGCGTAGCGGCCCCGCTCTCCCCACGCCGACGTTCATCTTTTATTAATCGCGTATCAATTTTCGTCGAATTCGCGCCAATAAAATATCGGTTGTTTCTGCGGTATTCGCGTCGAGGAAAAACCTACGAGTGAAGGGCGGTGTGGCGGGGAGAGATTGGAAATTAGAATTTCGCGAAGAAAAATCGAGAAAAGGAAGTCGTCGTTGGGTGAAATATTACGCGAAAACGGGGTCGCCGTCGTTGGGGCCGGATTTTTCGTAATTAATATTTTATTTATTCAAATGAGCCATATTTTGGCATCGCTGTGTAGCGGCCGCGTTTCGCGTGTAATTTTTTTCCCCCTTTTTTTTTTTTTTGTAGTATCTACGCGTGTTATTTGTCGTACGACGAGTCGATTTCGCGACGAGATTTATCGTCGTTTATGGCAACGTTAATAAAATATTTGGACAGTTCGACGTTTTTTTTAATTCACTCGTACGACAAAGATTAAAATTTTTTCCCGTATTTGTCCGCGATTCGTGGCAGATTGGCGGGAAACTAGTCCAAAGGGGGGGTTTTTATGCATCGAAATGAAATTGGAAAATATGCGAATAGGATGCGGATTTAAATACGAAATCGATACGTATCTATTGTGCTGACGTATAGTGTCGTGTTTGCATTTGTAAAAAATCGAGTGTATAGGTATACTCCTCTTACCCCGCTTCATTCTTGGTCGCGTTGAAGCCAAGTAGCAGATTTTTTTGCGCGTAATTTTATCCCCGCAAGAGGTGTTTTACGTGATTATTTTTTTGTAAATTTTTTTTATTTCGCGAGGCTAACGGCCGCGGAGATTCTTACGAAGCGAGAGACGGTAATTGGGAATTTTTTTTTCAAATTTACCGTAATTATTGGCACGTGTCGACGCCTCGGTTTCGTGATCGTTGTCATGAAAACAATTTGCAAAGCGATGATCGAATTACCAATCAGCGTAAATTCATAATTAGGTTTTGAAAATATTTCGCAGTCTTCGAGGTATAAAGAGGTATCCCTGTGTGCTCGTGTAAACCGGAGATCACCTTAGAGAGGGAAAATTTTTCGCCTTTTTCAAGATTAATTCAAAATTTTCTAACCCCTGTCTAAATTTCAATATCATGGCATCAAAATTATTTTCTAGAACATTCAAGACCACAATTATTCTTTGGGGAATTGCTATCGAATCGTTATCAAATGGTCTTTTTTTTGAAAATTTATCAGTCCATGTCGAACATTCGAGAATTTCTCAAAATCTTTTGGTAGGCCTTTCCATTTTGATTGTGTGGGTTTTTCCCTGGCGTGTGATTGGTTTTCTTTATCTAAGGTGGTGGTAGGTGGTGTGATGGTTGGAGGCTGTGTTTTCAAGGATTATTAGGCATAGGCATTCCTGAGTAAGATATCAAGAAGAACTTTTGTCATTTTTTCGTAAGCAAATTTTTTACAATCGAGTTATCGTATCAATTTTTGTTTTAATGCTTTGAAAATCGTAAAATTTTGTAAATTAAAGTGAACTTGACCGAATCCGTAAATTTTTGTACTAAAGGGAATTTTCGACGAATTCCCCCAAAATTTCACCCTTCTTGTTCTTGACTTTGTTTAAAAAAAAATCGTGATTTATGCAATACGTCTAAAATTTATTATTTTAATAAAAATTTGAAAAATAGAAATTTATCGAAAATAAAAATTAACCGATGTCATCGATCTGCTGAAATTATATCACCTTTTGGGTATTCTGTTGAAATTCTGTTAGTTTTATCAATTTCTATTATTTTTTTGAAGTCGATTTACATTCTATTTGAGTTTCACAGATTATGCACAAAGTATTTTTTTGGAAATTTTAAAACGTTGCGTAGTTTTTCAAAATGCAAATTTTAATATGCCCGAAGCCTCAAATAAATGACGGTGCATTTGCGGTTTTACGTAAAAATATATAAATATATTGTAAGAGGTAGGAAGGAAGAAATAGACACCAGGAAGGTAACGGATGCTACAGAGATTCATTCATGATCGGAATTACGTTCTTAAATGAAATTTTTCCTCGAAAAGGGGTGAAAATTATGATTTGTGGATGTTTTTCCAATGCACCTTTGTGCATCATCTCCGTATTCTAAGGACGCCCCCTACCCTCTTCTCGTTCTCTTTTCTTGTTGGTTGAACGAGGCAACGGAATTTGCTAATTTTCGCAAGTTTTTAATATTCTCATAATTTTTTATGGCGAATTTTAAATTTTTCGTAGAAATTAAAAGTTAGAACGAAATTACTTTTTTTAACATTATTATTTCTAACTTAATTCTAACTGCCGAAAAAATTTTTTCAGATTTGCGACAACGGTTTTGGTATTTATGAATTTTTTTTCGTTTTGTTGATTTCATTATCAGTCTTTTTTTAAATTAACAACTTTCTCAATAAAAAAAAAATATCGTTTAGATGGTTCGATATTTCTGAATTTTTTTTGCAATTTTACTCATTTCGATTGAATTTTGCGTAGCACGTCTCAAATTTTGATGATTTTGCGAGTGGAATAGACATTTGATTCGATTACGAGCGAATTTTTTTTTAGGGTAAAATCCATTCGACGAGTTTGAAAATTAAAGGGAAAAATTTTCCTGACGAAATTCGCGGCATAGTTTTTCAAAATTTTCGCATCGATAAGAAATTAAATTTTTGACAGATAACGAATTTTTTGCCTTTTTCGTTATTTTCGAAAATGAAGAATTCGACAGTTCGGCATTTTCGCTTCGAGTTTTCTCGTGAAATTTTTGCACGCGAAATTGAAAAAGTTCATTTTTATCAATTTTTCGCAAATTTCACATCACGCGTCATGAATTTTAATGGTTTCGCAATCTCCATGGCGCGATTATCCGCCCACGGAGGTTTTCTACGCCGAAACGTCAATAATGTACGCAAATTTTACCAATTTGTAAACTTCTCCGGCGGCGAAAATTGCTCGCATCGGGGGGGGGGCTTTGCTTGAATTGAACGAGATTCGAAAATCGATGTGATCGCGAAACATTCTCGCGTTGTTTTCGCACGATGGTAGCTCAATAATCGGAAATTTGTACGCGTCTGATTCGGGGGATTTTTCGTCGATGGCGGGCGGGGAATACGCGGGAGAATATAGTCGTTGCGAGACGGACGAAGAAAGTGGTTTTCTTTTCAAGATCATCGCAACGATCACAGATGTAGGTGTTTCGCGGAGGTTGTGATTTTTCCCGTTTCATCGTCTTCCGGCGACGTGGCTCGCTCGTCGGACAAACAGGAAGGAAACCGAAGGAGAGGAACGTCGAACTGGCGAAATAGCGATTTTGCGAGGCGAGTAGAACACGATCTATCGATGGATCAAGGTAGAGAGACGCGTGAGCGATGGTGATGATTTTTGGAGAAAATTCGAAAAAAGAAGAAAATTCACAACTCACCTAGCTGCTGCAGCACGTTGCACTCGGGGCACTTCATCATTTGGCGACGACGACGACGAGGCGGCGAAATGCGACAGACGCGATTAAAAGGCGATCGCATGCGAAGCACGCGAACGACGAGAGTATTGGGCGACGAGCAGCACGTAGTCGGCGTGCACCATGAAAACGGATGCGTACGATACAGCGTGAGAAGATGCGACTACGTACGGGCGATTACGACGTCGGCGGCGTACGCAAGGCGAAGAGCACGTCGGAGGATGCGAGATAGAGCGAGAGCGGTTAGCGCCGCCGCTGGCTCGCGCCCCGTCGCGTATCTTTCGAACTACGGATCCGAAGCCGCCACATACACCCGCCCGCTATCGACCATTCCTGCGCATTTATAAAAGCGTTCGGCGTACTTACTCGCGCCAATTTTCCTTAAGGATCTCGCCTCTTCGTCCGAGGCCGGGGCGACGTCGGCGTACCGTACCGCGTCACCTGTCCCGCGTCGCGCTGGGCGCCGCTCTCTTCAATCTTCGTCGCGGCCGACTCGACAAGTCGACAGTCGACTCCGGAGAACACGTACCACCGCTGCGCCGCCCACGCTCGCCGATTGTTTACATTTTTCAATACCCCAACTACTCGTGTGCCGCCCGGCGAGTACCTGCCTTACCTCTGCGCCGCCTATTGTAAAGAGATAGCTTTTGCATAAGTCTTGACAAAGTGCACCGTGCCCCCGCATCACCCTCTGCCGGCCGCGCCAAATGCATCTTTACACAAGCGAAACGATTTCCCGTCGAATCGACGAATTTAATAGTTTTCTTCGGTCGTCGATAAAAGCCCGAGCGACGGAGCATTTGCGCGCGGAATTACGCGCTTTCGAGATTTTCGACTTTTTGTCGATTTCGTGACTTGACGTGATTTTTTCCGAGAGTTTCGAACGAGTTTTAGGTGACGTGTCGAGCCGAAGAAAAAATTTCTCAAAATTTCGAGGTGACAGGTGATGTTGTAGTATGATGAAATTCGTAAATTACAAAAATAAGGTAAATTGGGGGGGGGGGGAATTTAAGCCGAAGAAAAATAGTAGGGGGCGTACAATATAAAAAGAGGAAAAAACAAAATTTCAAAATTACGAAATTTTTATCAAAAATGAGGCATTAAAAAAACGAGTTAATTTGGAAAAGTAATTCAAAATTCCAGCCGACCCCTCGAGAATGTTTTTCTTGACCTACTAAAAAAATAGATCTGGGAAATCACCCCTGAAATATTCCGGAAGTGTGGTCAATCCGATTGGAGAGGTCGAGAATATAAGGAAATCATATTTTTGTGGGCTCCTTATGGAGCCTTTTGAAATTTCTAGAGAAAATGAAAATCGCGCTGGAGGCTCCAGAACGGCTTCGACGGGTCCAAATTAGGGGGAAATATATTTCGCGCAATTTTCAATTTTTTCAAATTGACCCAATTTTTTTTTCGATGGAGATTTTCCGATTTTTAATTTTTAAAAATCCGCCAAAAATCGAGAGGTGAACTTGAACAACTAAAATTTTGGATTTTGGGGGTTCCTTGATGTGCTCTATTTCCTCTCGGGATTTCGAACCTCTCTCCTCCCCGGTGAGGTATATCGAAAAAATATTACTAGAAGTTCTACCGCAGTAAAAAACATATTTTGATACCCGCTCGTTTTTTGTGGAATTTCGAACCTCTCCTCCCCCTCCCTTTTGGTTATTCTCAGAGAATATTGTTGTATTCGGTTTCAGTGCCGCAAAAAACTGGAATTTTGTCGAAAAATTTGCATATACATATTTGATGACCCGTTTATGTTTACTATTTTTTTGAATTTTGAACCCTCTTTTCCCTTTTCTCAAAAAATGCAACCAGATGTGGTTTTAGCGCATTATGAACACGCATTTTGATATCCAACGTGATTTTTCCTATTTTTGTTCAATTTCGACATCCCCCTCGCCCTCCCGCTGAGGGGTCGTGTCCAAAAAATATTACCAAATTCGGTTTCAGCGTATCGAAGAATTTTCGCGCACCCCCCCTCCTTGTAGTGTTGAGAATCACCAAGTTACGACGTTCCAAAATAACAACCACAAGGGCATAACTTTGCCCCTTCAAATATTAGGATCGGCAAGCACGCACACACTTGCGTAGTTTGGATTTCTGCATGACGGGTTCGAAGGTGGTGCGTTGATTTGCGGAACACCCTATATGCGTTGTTTTGCCGATGCTTGATTTTATCGCGAAAATCAACCAATTACGTATTTTTCAGTGTATAGTTCGTATAAAAAAAATACTCGTAATTGAAAACAAATTTATCCATTTTTCCAAACGGGCGATTCAATTGGTCCGAGGGGCGGGGAGAGGTTGATGGCGTTAATGCACGTAACCAAGTCGTATAGAAGAGAGCGCGAATAAGCGCTAAAAAGCACTTAACGTGTTTCAATAACGCGTGTGAGAGAATTCAATGGCGGATCGCATCTGCTATCTGATTTTGACCTTTGGATTTATCGAAATGGAAAAATATAATGAAAAAGAGAAAAAATGGTAAAGAGTAGGGGAAGGCGGCGCGGCGTTATTCTACCTTAATAACTTCCCTTATCTTAAATCGCAACAACAAACCAGAAAAGCCGAATACTCGAAGCTGTAAAAAATGAAAAAAAAAAAGGTCGAAATGAAATATTTCTTAGTCGTAATAAAAAAAATTTGCCGTAGCGAAGGCGCCCTCCCCACCCCTCTTCGCGTTGACGTTCGCCTCGTCCGAAAAACTTTTTTATTCGTTTAATTTTTAATTTCGTTTAATAGAATCGAAATTAATTAGGGTGAAAGTTGGAATTAAAACCTTCCGCTTTCGGCCGTATCCGACGATGCGGCTAAACGCTTCGCACAAGTTCGCGCCAACGCTGGCCCCGGATTATTTTGCGAGGCGAAAACAATGCGAGAAGCCTTATCGAGTCCGGTGACGAGCTTTTTCAAAAGAACGAACGAGCGCTTTTGCGAATTGCGACCGAGTTGTAATTATAAAGTTTAATAAGATTTGAGAATTTATTTCGGCCGACTAAATACTTTTAAAAGTTGCCCAATTTAATTGCGGCCGCACGAGGCGAGCTCGTTTTGTCGTCCTAATAAAGAAGGGTTAAAAGGTGAACCTTTTATGATTGCGTGCCGCAAAAAGACAACTCTCTGTTGGCTCGTTTGCTTTTCTTTTTTTCTCTCGGTGCGAATTTCCAAGTGTTCTTAGTCGTGATTGTGCAAACCGGAAAATGGTACATGCCTGTTATTTGGCATCCGGCGCCATTCCAGCCTGGGTAGTTGTGATTAGCGTCATATGCGCCCCCCGCTCCCATCCGCCCTTCGTCCAATCAATCCTACACGCCGCGACATCGCTTCGAGGTAAAATTTAATAAAAATTACTCGAAACTCGGCTGTAGATATTCGCTCGTAACGTCGCCGCCGTCGAAGTTGTACCATCTTTGGCGAAAGGTATCTGCCGAAAGTTATACGTAATAACGGTGCTTTTGTTTGTAGCCCTCGAAATAACGTCGGTCGTTACTAAAGGTATAGTTAATTGACGTAATATTTTACCGCCGCCGACGCGAAATCCGCGCGACGACCGCACTCGCAGGCGCCGTCTAACGCGTATACACGTGCGCCTGTCGCGCCACAAACGTAGGCTCAATTTTCCGCAAAATTGCGGACTCCTCTCTCATTTCTTTTAAAGATCGTATTTGTTTTATTAATTTTTTAGGGCATGGTTCAAGTACCGTTCGTCTTTTATTGTAATTTTTCAGGTTTTTTGGATTTTTTTTAAAATTATTTTTCTGTTGTTTTTCCATTTTTATAAAAATTCTGCACTTTTTAGATTATTTTATCGTTTTTTATTAATTTGTTTCAAGTTATTTCCTCGTGTTTTCGAGATTTTTTTTCGTATTTTAATAATTTTTCGCGTTATTGTGGCATTATATTTCGAATTTTTTTTCAACTTGGTTGTTTTACCTTTCTTACAAGAGAAGCTCTCGAGGTGTCCGGCTCGGATTTGAACGGAAGTTGGATTTTCGAAAAGAGCATGTCAAAAAAACCCCAAAACCAAAATTTTAGCTGCCCAAGTTGACTTTTCGATTTTTGGC